>JAJPUD010012958.1:0-46673 GCA_023553655.1 Myrmecobius fasciatus
TTTTTTTTTTTTTGCAACCTAGCATGTGAGAAAAGTACTTTATAAATTGTTAAATGCTACAGAAAAGTGAGGGATTACTATTCTCTGGTTTCAGTATGATTCCTAACACTCACATTCCAGGTCAGGCTCTTTGTTAGTCAGATACTGGACCATGGCATCCATTTGGCTGAGTTTTCGATGAGCTGGATCAATATCTGTGATGCAGTAAATCCTGGAATATGGAAAATTGGGACTTAGAGAAATTCCACCTTCTCCTTTTTCTTTCTACAATTCCGTAGTTTTTAATAGTCTCACTAATAAGATATTTCCTACTTACCATTCATTGGCCAGAGTCAGATCTGGTTGTAGTAAGTCATGCAGTCCTGAAATGAGAATTCACACTTATTATAAGAAAATTATTATTAAAAAAAAGAAAGAAGGGAAGGGAAATGAATTGTTTTGTGAAAATAATTCCACTGACCCACACACTGATTCAAGGAATATTTATTAAACATCCATTACATGATTCAAGGCACCATGTTAGTCAATGGGGATACAAAAAAGACAAAAAAGGTAGTTTATTCATCTTTCATCTAGTGTTGTAGAGGATGCTAATAAATATATACACAGAAAAGTAGAATTTGAAGTAGGGAGTCATGAGGGCAAAGGAGATATCTGGATAAAGTGTTCCAGGAAAATCTCAAGAAGAACAAATTATTTTTTTTCCTGCAGGTTTTAGTAAAAGTATAATGATGATGACAACGATAACAGCTTCAAGCTTGACTTTGGAAATCACATAAAATAAATACGTTTTTGTAAAGTGCATTCTATATACACTAAGCACTAGGGATAAAAAGACAAATGTGAAGTAGTCTTGTCCTCATGGGATTTATATTCTAATATAACCTAATGTAAGATTACATTGAATTAACTGATAAAAGCAATACAAATAAGGTGATCTTCTTTAAGCAAGGCATCCTGAACATAAACTTAAGAAGGAGAAAGCTGTGGTTTAATTAAGAAATATGCCAGCTCCCTGAAATCAAAGCTTGATGGGATGAACTCTTTTAAAGCAATTAACACCGGTCTTAATGTATACCTTTGAAACTGCAAAATGAAACTGCATAAGAGATTTCAAAAGTATTGTACAAAAACAGTTATAGAAAATCTAATGTTTAATTGCTAAAAAGGAGAAATAGTATTGACAGACATTCTTATAGTATATGACAACAAATTAAAATCTACAGAAACTCTTTTGGAACAAGTAAACAATTTTTTTTACTGAGAAACATGATTTTATATTTATTCTGTATATAATGTGTATGTTCTCATAAATGCACATATTTTTTCCCTTGTGATTTGTAAATTCGTTAAGGATGGGAGTAGTCATTTTTGTCACTGTATTCCAAGTGCTTCACATGGTACCTGGCATATAGTAGGTGCTTAATAAATGTGTTAATTGATTAAATTGAATCTTACCATTCTTTGTATCTCCAGTGCTTGGCACAATACTTGGCACATAATAGGCACTTAATATTTATTGACTGTCTGATTGATTCTAAGGATTCTAACAGGCACAGATATGTCAGCTATGGGACACAGTTTAAAGAGCAGTTAGTAGTCTAGTTTGCCTGGAGTATGGAGTATGTGAAAGATATTAATTAATGTTATATAAAGCTAGAAAGGTTAGATTATACAATTCCAGTGTTCTATAATATATTAGAATTGACACACCCAATTAAGTAAAATTTTAATTGTATTAACTCTCATAGAAAGAACACATAGCTTAAAAAAGGTTTCAGTAGAAAAACTATATACCAATAGTGCAAATGCACACAAACAGTAACAAAATGGCAGAGCTGACACTTTCCCTACTCTTAATACAACCTCTTACCAACCCTATTATAGGGTAAAAATAATGATAATTGAACCACATCTGAAAAGGAGTAACAGACTCACAGACTAAAAGTTTAAAGGGATCTCATGATGATATTGTGGATAAGTGGCCAGCCAATTTGTTGGAGATCACTAAGGACAGGGATTCCCCATCTCCCCAGGCAGCCCAATCACTTTAGCACAATGCTGACTCTTAGGGGATTTTTCCTGATACCAAAACTGCCTTAGCCTTTTTTTTTTTTTTTAATCTTTTACTCATTGTTCTTGGTTCAACTTACTGGGGCCAAATCAAGTCCTTTCATTATTATTATTATTAATAATAATAATAGCTAGCATTTTTATAGCTATTGTTTTATTGTTCTTGTTTCAGTCTTGTCAGACCCTTTGTGACCTCATTTGGAGTTTTCTTGGTAAAGATACTAGAATAGCTTGCCATTTACTTCCCCTTATTTTACAGATGAGGAAACTGAGGCAGACAGACATAGCTGGTAATGTGTCTGAGGCCAGATTTGAACTTGGGGAGACAAAATTTCCTGACTCTGGGTCCAGCACTATGTCACCTTCATATAACTATTACCAAGGACTTTACAAATGTTATTTAATTTTATCCTCATGGCAACCATGGAATATGGATGCTTTTGCTATTCTCATTTTACAGGTAAGAAAACTAAAGCAAACAAGGTTTAAATGACTTGCTCAGTCACCTGTCTGAGGTTGAATTTGAATTCAGGTCTTTCTGATTCCATACTAAACTTTATTTCTCTATACTAAAAATGCTCAGTTTCTTTAACCAATCTTCATATGCTCTGGCCTCAGGGCTCTTCACCAGCAGGGTTGCCCACCTGTTGGCCAGTTTATCAATATCCTACTTAAACCATTTATTAAATATAATACACCATGACATCTGACAAAGGTGAGAAGCAACAGAAAGTAAAACCAGGCAATATAGCTCCCTCACAAAGCCATTCCAAGGGCATTTAATGATGAAAACAGAAGATGTACAAAGAGAAGAAAATGATCAATCAATCAACAAAGAATAAAAAAAATCCCTTTCAAAAGAAACTAAAATTCTATTGGAGGAGAGAAGTACACATGTAAATAGAGTCAAGATAAACACTTACTAGCTGTGTGACTTGGTCAAGTCACTTATCCCCCTATTGCCTCACCCAAAAAATAAGGAAAATTGGAAAAGAAGAAGGTTTGGGAGAGAAAGAGAATAAGATCAGTTTTGGATGTATGAAGAGGTCTTCAGGATGTCCAGTTTGACACATTCAATAAGCAATTGATGTGCTAGATTAAAGGTCAAAGGAGAAATGGGGGCTGGATGTATTGATCTGCAAATTATTGGCATAAGGATGATGGAAGTAATCAGTAAAGAGTATTGAGGAAGAAGAGGAGAAGTCCTAGGATGAAACTTTAGGGAACTATAGTTAGAACACAAGACATGGATAATGAAGAATTACAGGAAACAGAGAAAGAGAGGTCACATGAGATTAGAAAACCAGGAGAGAATATTTTTACAAAAACTCAGAGGGGAGAGTGTTTGGGAGGAGAGGTTGGCCAAAAGCATCAAATGCAGGAAACGAGTCAGAGAGGATGGGGACTAAAAAAGAGCATCATGTTCAACAATTTAGATATTATTAGTGGCTTTGGGGATTAAACTAAAATTAAAACTTTAGGGATCAGATTGGGTGCCGGACTGCAAGGGTTGAGGAACGAGTGACAGGAAAGGAAAGTATCCCATGGTGCTTTTTGGTTATTGATTTCTAAAATATTGATCTGGTACAACAAAATGCCCCCTTACATTTTAAACTGGATGTGCTACAGACATCTCAGACTCAACATGTCTTGAACTCTTTCACCCCAAATCCCTTCCCCTTTCCAAACCTCTTTATTTCTGTTGAAGGTACTCCCATGCTTCTAGTTTCCAAGATTTGTAATTTTGGCATTGCTCCTGACTCTTTACTTTTCTTCCCTTTATGTATTGTTGGTTGCTAAATCTTGCCATTTTCTCTGTGACAGCATCTTTTGCATCTCATCCCTTCTCTCCATTCACACAGCTACCATCTAATTGTAGGCCCTCATCCCTTCTCCTATGGATTATTGCTACAGCTTCCTGATTGATTTCCTTGTCTCAAGTTTTTTACATCTATCCTACACAATGTTTGCCTGTGATTTTCCTTAAACACAGATCTAACCATGTCACTCTCCTACTGGCTCCCTATTGCCTCTACAATAACACATAGCCTCTTGTTCAGTCTTTAAAGCCCCTTGAAAACTGGCACCGGTCTTTCCAGCTTCGTTGCACTCCCACTCCAACACTGAGATCCAGTGAAACTGGCTTCTGTTTCTAACACATGATACTCCAATTCCTACTTCTCTGTTTTTGCAGGGTCCATCTTCCATGCCCAGAATTTATTTTCTCCTTGCATCCACCTCCACATCACAAAATTTATCCTTTCCTTCAAGATACATCTTATATTACAACATAAGCAACATCTTCTCCAAGAGATTCCCCAAATGGCCTTTCAAACAACCTAGTATTTAACTATTTTGCATTTATTTTTAAGTTTATTTTGCATATATTTATATATGTGATTGTTGTTTTCCACATTGGTATGTAAGTTTCTGGTAGAGAGTGTTTCATTCGTTGTGGTTGTATCCCCAAGGCCTAGTACAGTGCTTGACAAATAGCAGGAGATAATATACTAGCCCCTGGTATTGAGAGAGAGAGAGAAAAAAAGAAAGAGAGAGACACAGAGAGATAGAAACAGAGAGACAGAGAGAAGGAGAGGAGAGATTGAGAGACAGAGACAGAAAGACATAACAGAGAGAGAAACATATATGTATATATATGCAGACATGTATACATCTATATTTGTGTGGTTGTGTAGCACAAACAGTGCTACACCACAGGAAGTAGAGTTCTAGGGCTGAAGAGCATTCTTCCTTTTCTCCTAGGTTATGCACTGTAATTAATTCTCCCCTACCTCCCCTTCCTTCTCTGACTCTCTTTCTCTCCCTCTATCACTCTCTATTTGTCTCTTTCTCCCTTCTGTCTCTCTTTTCTACCTCCTTTTGCCCATTTGTCCCAACCCCCCCAATTTGGGATAATGTGTTTAAATGAAGCAATAAGATCTATAGTCCGCGAAAGCTCAGAGACAGGCATTTTCCTTCAAGAATTTACTTCTCATATGTAACATTCTGTCTTCTTCAGATCTTGGGGAATTGGACTATTGACAGTTGGCAAGCCTAGCGCTTAATCAATTGTGTTGCCTGGCTGGCTGACTGATTCTTCGTGTCCTGGTAACCCAGATATCATGAAGCTTGCAGACACCTCCTCACCAGACAGTCACTGTTCTTAGAATCTGTTTCCAAGCAGGGAATTCTGAGGGGCTGCCAAATCTGTTTACCCCAGGGCTGGTCCTGTCCATTATTCCAGAAATGGAGGAAAGGAAGAAATAAACATTGCTTTGACCCACCTTCCTCCACTGAAGTATTTCCCAGGAGGATGTACTCCCCATGGCCTCTGGACAACACCATTCCTAGACTGCATTAAAGATCAAAGGAAATTATTATTCATCAGCATCAAGTAGTCTCTAGTCTTTATGGAACCTCAGAGCTGGATGTCATCTAGTCCAACCCACAATTTGTTTTCTGGCCTAGACCTGTGACTTCTTCCGCCCGAGACCTGGGGAACTCCAAGGATGGAAACTACCAGAGAAGACCACTGACTCCTCTGTAACTTATGATGTTAGAGTTTCCTGAAGCGTTGGGGAAGTTAAGGGACTTTCCCAGAGGATCTGTTAGAAGCAGGACTTGCATGAAGGTCTTTCAGACTCCAAGACTGGCCATCTGTCCTCCACGTATTGAGACTTCTCCCCTTCTTTACTCACTTTAAGAGTTTTCCATATCTTTGGCTCTAGCATTAAAGGCTTTTCTTACTAGAACTAAAGTGGGCAACCCCAAATGGTTACACTCTCCCCCTACCCATTTCATGGCTACCCACCTCTTCCTCTTCTAGATAAAGGCACTTAACAATCTTTTGACATAAGAGCATCCATTTTCCTGTTACACTAGAGAATACCTATCTGGAATCCCATAGAAAGATCCCCAAATTGACTAAAAAAATTTCATCAAGCCTCCTTGCCTCCCTCCATCTGACCTTGACCTTCTCTGAAACAAAGAAAACCTCAAGGGGGACCTTACAGACTTTCTTCACCCCCACAATTCCTTAACTTTATCTCACACCAACTTCTTGTTATATAAATACAGTGCCACTGTAGTAAGATATTATAGTTATACCTAATATCTGTACAAGCCAAAAACATGACTGATAATTGCCTCCATTCCCAGAAACTTTTCCTGTTTATAAACCCATGAAGTTCTAGAGAAAACAGGTCAGAGAAGAAGTGGTTTTTCATTCGGTAAGTCTAGCATCCTTGTGGGTCCTTACAAATACAGGCCTTTGGAGGCACAAAAGAACTCAAAGATACAGACTAAATGCTCTCATTTTACAGATGAAGAAGCTTGGGGCAGAGATACTCAATGAGGGCTGGCTTATGGGAGATCTGGACCAGAGCCCAGTTCTGACTCCCTGTTCAGTGTTATTTCTCCTACATCATTCTGCCTTGTTAAGTCAAGAATCCTCCAAATGCCACTGTAGCCCATTACATCTGTCCAGGCCAGGTGTGAGCTGGTAGTCCTGCTTCCTGCCTACCTGGGCCACTCAACTCACCTGAAAGGTGTGTCACTGATGTCTGTAAAGAAATAGTCATTGGTGAGGAAGAGAACCCGCTTCTGTAACAAGAGAGAAGAAAATAGAGTTTGGTTTGGTGTTGATAATAAGATGATTCATTGAAACCATATCTCTTCACAAAATGCCCAGAGGATTTTGACCACTGAAGACTTTAGAAAATGCTCTGTTTTCTCATTTTCCCCTCCTCCCACCACCTTATTCCCATTTTTCCAATTTCTATTCCTTACTGGCACTGATCATCTTGAAAATGCATCGTCAAAAGCAATCTCAAGATCCAGAAAATTAGAGCCATCATCCAAATCTCTGATTGGGAAGTGGGATGTTAAGCTTTTTTTTGAGACTTGCTGATTAAGCAGTATATCAGAGATGGTACGTGGAGTTAGGATGTGCAAATGAAGTGGCTGCTATCTGATGCTAAAAATGCCTGGAGCTTACATACACATAACCAGCCTGGAAATACACTTCAATACACAGTCACCAAGAGAAAGGGGTCAAACGGCTCCTTTCTCCTGTTGGACACCCATCTTGTCGAGGTTGTCCTTTTGAGATTTTTTTTCTTAAGTCAAAGCTTTTGTCTTTGATAAGCGATTTGACCATATTTTCTCTATATATAAACATTTGGGGAAGGGGAATTAGCAGGAGGCATAGAGATTTTCCCTAATGTCTTGTACCCTCAAAATCTTGTCCATTAAAAATTAGTAAACACCTTTTGGGTATATATTTGTTATACATTTACGAGTTGCTTAGCAGAAAATGATGCAGAAGGCAAACCCTGAAACTTATTCAGGAGAGAACCTCTCCTGATCATCCTGAATCTACAGAATTTCACAATTCATCAATAGTGTTACTTTTCCCTTTTTCTCTCTCTCACTTCCTGGAATAAAGTTCTAGAAAGGATCTAGAGGGAGAGGAAGAAAGAGGAGGAAGATTCACTGGGATAAATTTAGATTTCTGGGAAATTGGCTTCAGATAAAACCAGGATCAAATTTATATAGAATTACCCTCTCACATTTTTGGTTTTTTAAAACTGGTTCATCTATTGATTGGCTCATTTATTCGAGTATTTCAACTCTTGATTTATCTATTCCTATATTTCTCCCCACCAGATAGAGTGGGAGAAGTGAGAGGAATAGGGAAGGAGGTGATCCTAACATATGCTGCAGGGGGAGTGACTGAGTCCTGCTTAAGCTATTATTTGAAAATGACATAAGGAAGGCAAAAGAATCACTAAGAGAAAGGGGTGCTGGGAAGCTGAGGCAGGCTGAGGGTGAAGCACAAAGGACAAATGAAGGGGACCTCTGGAACTGTCAGGGGAATCCCAGAATTCCTTGATCACCTGGCAGTACCCACGCCAGCACTAGCTGCCAGAGGGCAACTTTAGGGAATTCTGGGTGGTTCCAGCATGGTACTCCCTGTCTGAGCCAAATACCACTGGAGCCTAGTCTTCCTCAAGCCCTTGGATGGCTGCCTGAGCCCATTTCCAACTGAAGCCAAGTAGAGTCTGAGTCTGCTTCAATCCCACAGCAACCTAACGCATCCCTTACCTAGTAGGTTCCATCACTGCATCAGTGCTCTGAGCCCTAGAAAGGACCAAGAAAAAATATACCCCGATAGTCCCTGAAGCCTGTGGCAAGAGCTTGCCACTGGGAGTAGCCTCTTATTCAGCAGTGGGAGAAAGAATCCCAGACAGAACCTCCAGCAGGGAGAAATCCTAGAGTCCTGTGATAAGGGCTCCCAATCTAGCCCTGGAGCTGCCGGCAGTTCTTTCATGTGGGAGCCTAGTTTGGTCCACTATATAGACTCTGCCATTAGTCATTTGGGGACTAGAGTGGGGTTCTTGTTGGGCAAATCAAGAAATTTTGAGGAAATGCTTTGGTTTGAGAGATGGTTAGAGATAATCCTGTAAACAGGATAGCAATCCCATAATAAGTCCAGGGAAAGAATCAGAAAAAAAAATTGCCCTGGCCACAGGGACTACAGGAATATCTGGAAGAATGAAAGAAGAAATACAGAATGGAAAAATTAGGGAGAAAAGAATGGTAAGGAGAGCTGACACCTTAACAACAGATGGTAGAAAGCCTTACTTAGGAACTGAATGCCCTAAAAATTAGAATAATCCAGACAGAAATAGATTCAATTAGAAAACAGGAAATATTAAAATAAAATAGAAGATTGAAAAATGGAAGAAAATCCAAGAATATAATATCAAAAACAATGGACTTGGAAAACAGGTCAAGGAGAGACAATCTAAGAATCATCAGACTATCTGGACATTGTGATCAGAAAAAAGTCTGGATACTACATTTTAGGAAATTATAAAAGGAAATTTCCCAGAACTTTTACATCCATAAAACAAAATGGAAATAGAAATAATCTGCTAATCATACTCAGAAAGAAAATCCAAAATGAAAACTCCCAGAAACATCACAATCAAAATCAAGAGCTTCTATATCATAGAAACACCCCCCCCCCCACTATAAACTGCCAAAAGGTGGTTTAAATACCAAGGAACCACAAAAAAGGATTATACAAAACTTAGTTGCTGCTGCTGAAAAGATGAGGAGAATTTGGAATGTGATATTGCAAAAGGTAAGAGGTAAAGATTTACTATCAAAGATTACCCATCTGGTAAAACTAAGTATAATCCTATAGAGGGGAAAAGTGACTTTTAATAGAAGATAGTTTCCAAGCATTCTAGTCAGAACTGAATAGACATTTTAAATAGGAAATACAGATACCAAGAGAAACACAGAAAGACATATATATATATATATATATATATATATTTGTTTAATCAAACAGAAATATGTGGGGATGAGTTGTTTCTATGTTAATAAAGAGATAAGAGAACCCTAATTTAATCTTTTAGGGTCATAAAGAAAAGTTAGAACTATAAAATAAATAAAATTATATAGAATCTGTGGTGATTTTGTTCTGGGTAGATGGTTTTATGAGAAGGCAAAACTGAAAGGTTTAAGGGATTATATTGGGGAGGAAAAAAGGAAGACGGGAAGAAAAATCACTATTAAGAAAGTGCATGAGATGGAGAGTAAGTACTTATTAATGGAGGAAGAGTGAGGAAAACAAGAGTCCCATGAGCCTCACTTTAATTTGAATCAGATAAAGGAAGATTGAGCACAATTATATATACTGATATGCACCCATACCCACCCACCCACATACACACACAAGTACAAGATTTCATTATAGAAACATATAAAACTCAAAGGGAAACTAAAAGGGGACAGGGACAAGAGAGGTCTAAGGGGGAAGATGAGACAGGTGAGGGAATAAACCAGATAAACTCAAATGTTGAAGGGAAGAGTATGAAAGGAGAATTAAAAGGGAAGGATGAAAGAGATCAAGGGTAGAGTAAGGAGAAGAGATGTAAAAAAGAGAAAGCAGACAGTTTCACTTATGAAATCACGAGGATCAAACAAACTCTCTTCTACCACCTTATTTAGAAAGAAGGAGGTGAGAGCAAAGAGGAAAAAGGAGACAGGATGGAAGGAAATATACAATTAATAATCATAACTATGAATTTGAAAAGGCAAGATGAAGTTATTAATTATTTTGCTGGACTATGCAACTATGCCTTCAAGCCTTTATTTTTATATTTAAAAAAATTGCTCAATGGGGGTAATACTGGAAGGGGAAGGAATAAGTATTTATATAATTCCTACTATGTAACAGGCATTATGCTAAGTGCTTTACAAATATTATTTCATTTGATTTCCATAATAGCTCTGTGAAGTAAACATTATTATTATTCCTATTTTTTTTCAATTATGGAAACTCAAACAGATTAAGTGACTTGCCCAGAGTCACCTAATTAGTAAGTGTTTCAGTCTGGATTTGAACTTGTCATGACAGATTTAAAAAATTTTAAAAACACATGATTACTAAATGAAAAAATAAAAATAATGAACTATTTTTAACACGAGAGGAATAATTTCCCTAAAACAAATAGCCTTGACTTAAAAAATAGAAACGGACTACTGGGAATTGGTAAAATAGAGACCAACCTATTCTTTCAATGGTTTCTCATATATTGCTGATAGTTAGGCATAGGTATGTTGGTCTCAGTAAGACCATGAACCCTTCATCCCTTGTATCCTTGCCCTCTAGCTGGAAATTGAATTTATAGGCACAGAAGGAACAAAAGGAATGATTGCTTAATCTAGCCTGCTGTAGGGGTGCCCAAAGCATCTGGTCTGAGGCTCATGGAAATCAGACACTGGGAGAACTCAGCTTTTTGCAGAGGATTTTTCCCAGATTACCTGATATAGGTAGAGGAAAGAACTTGCAGAATTCAGATGCAAGACCAAGTAAAAATCAAGGCATGCATCTAAAAAGAATGTCTTTCCTTCCTATTATTTTTTTGTTTGCCTTTCATGAAAATCTGTTTGTGGAGGAACTTTGAGTCTAATTGTTGCAGGCAGATGCTTGTGCTCTTTTAGCTTAGTCAGATGGGAAACAGGAGGAGGAGGAGGAGGAGGAAAAGACAAGAATAGCTTGGGGGGAGGGGTGATTTTGGGAAGGGCAATGCAAATTCTGTGAGCTGAATAGATTTTTTTTTTTTTTAAAAGAGAAGGCTAATGATTTCTTTAAATGCTGTTCAGTGCTATCAGAATTATAATATACCAATCATTCACATTTACATAATGTTTAAAATTTAAAAAACTGCTTTCCCACAATGATACTGTGTGATGGTGTTAATGAAGAAGTCAAATTGTGATTTTTCTAGGGTTATAGTAGATAAAATACTTAGATAAACATTTGGCTTAAGGTTAAATTTCCATTTTGATGCCTCATCATGATATGTTAGCGACCTTAGTGGCTGAAAGCTATGCCATAGAAACACAGAATTTCAAAATTGTAATGGACTTCAGAGTCCTAACCAATACCAATATAACAATACCTTCTATAATATCCTTGACAAATGGTTAATAAGCCTCTCCTTGAAGAACTCCAGCAAAACAGAAACTGCTACCACCAAGGCAGTCCAGCCAATTTTTAGACAATTCTATTAGCAGGGTGAGGAAGATCCAAGTTCAGATCTGACCTTAGACACTTACTAAATGTGTAACCTTAGGCAAGTCACTTAGCCTGTTTGCCTCAGTTTCCTCACCTGTAAAATGAACTTTAAGATGGTAAACCACTCCAATATCTTTGCCAAGAAAGCCCCAAATGGGGTCACAAAGTCAGACATGTGAAACAACTGAACAACCACCACCATCACAAAACAGAAACTATTATGAACTTTATATTTAAATTAAACCAAGGTTCTTCTCTATAACTTCTGCCCACTGCTCCTGTGTCTGCCCTCTGGGGCAAAGTAAAACAAATTTAATTTCTTTTCCACATGGCAATCTTTCCAATATTTGAAGGCAGTTATCATGTCTTCCTTAATTTTTATCTTTTTCAGGTTAAAGCTCCCTAGCTACTTCAAGCCATTGTCATGTGGTATGGTCTTCACTGCTGATATCTATTGGATATCTTCTGGCATGTCAACATATCTTTTTAAAAAATGTGGTACCCAAATATCAAAACAATATTCTAGTTGTGATCTTATCAAAAGAACAATAGATAGTTTACTAGCTAGATGGACCTCTGGTTATTTTCCAACTTACCAATGTCCTTGTTAAAATGCGATGACCATTACTGCAAATGCTGATTGACTGGAAAAGATATAGTTGAACTAATGCTACCTGATTTTTATGCTTTTATTATTTCCTCTGCTATATTACACTGACTCAGACTGAGCTTCAGTTCACCAGAATCCCAAAATCTTTTCCAGATGAATTGCTCTCTAGTTACACCGGTACTTGAGAAATTGACTTTTTGAATTTGAGTAAGGTTTATATTTAACCCTATTAAGATTTATTTTGTTATATTCAACCCAACATTCTAGCCTGTCAAAATCTTTTGGATCCTCACCGTCATGAAGCGTTAGCTTTTCCTCCTCGCTTTGTTCTATCTACAAATTTGATGGGCATACCATCTGTAATTTTATTCATGTCATCGATAAAAATATTAAACAAAGCAAGACTAAGGAGAGGTACCTAGAGCTACCCCTCCCAAGTAGACAACAAACTTCAAATCTATTTGACCTTTTCTAAATCAACTTAACTGTACTAAGATCTAGCCTATACCTTTACATCTTTACCACAAAAACAGCATGAGAGGCTTTGTCAAATAGAAGTAAACTATTTCTACAACATTCTTCTATTCTATCAGTAGTAACTCTTAAAAAATGAACATAAGGGCACTCTGGAACAGCCTTAGATATTTTATTTTAAATGACCTGTTTCATAAAAAATTTAATTTTAAAAGTTTTTATTAATACGACACTGTCATTTTTGAAAAATAACTTCTTCCTTATCCACTTTGAGACTTTCTTTGCAAAGAAAGGAAAAACCAATTAACAGAAATTTTATTTGATTATTGCTTCCATTTATATTATTACAGCTATTTTTTTTTTTTTTAGCTGAGGCATTTGGGGTCAAGTCACTTGCCCAGGGTCACACAGCTAGGAAGTGTTAAGTGTCTGAGACCATATTTGAACTCAGGTCCTCCTGACTTCAGGGCTGGTACTCTATCCACTGCACCACCTAGCTGCCCCTAGCAACTATTCTTTTAATAAAACGTTCTAATACTTGCTAAAATTTTAAGTAAAATTCTCTAACCATGGTTTTCAGTTTTTTTTTTGAAAAAATAATTAGAATAACATTTGCCTTTTCCCTGTCCTATAGCACTTCTTCTATTCTCCATGCTATTTCAAAGATCTCTGAAAATGTATGACTTTGTAATTACATTTGCTAGTTCTCTGAGTATCCTGAAATATAGTTTGTCTGAATTTGGTAACAAATTCATTAAGGGCATCTGGACAGTGCCTTTTTATCTTGATCATAAGAACAGCATGAGAGCCTTTGCCAAATTTAGGTAAGCTATATCAACAATATTCCCCTATCCTACCAGTCTATTAAAAAGAAAGCAAGAAGGGTATTGACAATATTTCCCTGTCCCATCAGCCTATTTAAAGACAATAGAAGAAAGAAGGGTAGTCTGGAATGAACTGGATCATTACTATGCTATTTCTTATTAGTTTTTTTTCTTACCTTTAATTTAAACTCTCTATTAGCTATTTTTTATTTTGTCTGTACTAATATAAAGATAATTTTCTTTGCAGAGAAAATAGGAGCAAAATAATCGAATCATTTTTCTTTCTGTTTTCTCTAATCATAGTTTTATCAATGCCAAATCATCATCCTGTTTTTTCTTTGATCTTCTTCTTGATAGCCTCATCATTCTGATCTATTCTCCAAAATAAACATTCCCAGTTCTTTCTGCCAATCTTCAATGCACTTAATGGGGTTAGTTTCTAATTTCCCAGTAATTCTGGCCACTCTCATCAGTTTGTACTCCATTTAATCAATGTTCCTTCTAAAAACTACAAATGTGTTCTCATTCAAGCAGAATAGAACCAAGGTTTTCTGTTCCCCAGTGCAACTTTATTCCCATTATTCTATAGCAATGGAAAATGTTCCTCATTCCATCTGGTGTCCCAGGACTTACCCCTTTGTCCACAGGAACTTTTACATCCATTGTGAGAGATCCGGTTTCCCCATTGATCATGGCTGTTCTCAGCTGCAAGGAGAAGAGAAACATTAGAATTTATCCCCTGGTTCCTACTGGAGCACTGGAGAGGATGGAGGCTATTAACCATCCCAGTTTAAGTGGAGGTGAAGATGAACATTTACAGTCTCTGTTCTTTTTATTCTGGATAGACTACACACAATGACATGACATTACCTTCCTGAGGCAAGATTCTCTTTGAGAACCAAGGACCAACAAAAATAACATCAACAACAGGATCCCAGTGAAGAACTTCTAGGATTGCAGGTTGGTTTTTGTCATTGTCCAATCATCGAATCATGTCCAACTCTCCATGACCCCATTTGGAGTTTTCTTGGCAGAGATACTGGACTGGCTTGTCATTTTGTTCTCCAGCTCATTTTACAGATAGGGAAACTGAGGCAAACAGGATTAAGTGACTTGCCCAGGGTCACCCAGCCTAGACTCAGGTCCTTCTGACTCCAGAGTTGGAGAACCTCTACACTGCACCACCAAGTCTTAGAGGGAAGAATTAGGCGTTTAGATATTAACTTGCCAGGGTCAGTCACACAATCAGTATGTGTCAGAAGCAGGGCTTGAATGCCGATCTTCTGGACTCTTAGGCTAGTGCTCTATTCACTCTGCTAGACTAATAGTATATTTTATTGAGATAAAGACAATACAATAAGCTACAACAGAAGTTCACACTTCTAAGATATCTTAAAAGTGCTTTCCTCACAACAATTCTGAGGCAGATTAAATATTGCTATCCCCATTTTGCAAATGAAAAACTGAAGCTCAGAGGGTCTAAGTGATTTGCCTATTGCTAGTACATGTTCTTATGTCTTGGACCCAATCTGACCACAAATTCTGTGTTTTTTCTATTGTTCCACACTGTATCTCATACATCTCCTTTTCAATCACTGAACTGCTAAGTAAGTAAGCTAGGCAAAAGTATGGTCTAAAAAGAAATGAAAAAAGACTCCCTGCAACTGGATCCAACAATCTCTACAGCAATGGCTGAAGAATGGGTCCAAGCACTGTAACTGGAAAAAACTATTATGGACAGACTGCAGGTCAATCATTTTGCTTGTAGGGGAAATGCTAGGTGTTGGGAAATAGACTGAATTATTCATTATAATCATGAAAACAAGTGGACTTTATGGTTTTTTTTTCCCTATAAAAGACTTGCATACATTCTATCATTCATTCTCTGAACAACCAAGGAAAGAGTGAGTAGAGTGTAATTTTTATTTCCATTTTACATCTGGGGAAACCAAGAAATAAAGTAATGAGTTCCAAGTCAAGTGAAATGTCTACAACAAAATCAGGTCTGGAACTGAGATGTCCTCAATCTTATAATCATGCCATATTTATGTAGAACATTCATGTGATGTTGGCAAAACGCGTTCCTCACGATAGCCCTGCGGTGTAAGTAGTGCAAGGTGATTATTCTGATTTTACACATGAGGAAGCAGAGGGTCCCACAGCTAACAAGTATCTAAGGTAGGATTTGAATCCAGGTTTTTTTGACTCAAGTGCAGAGCTCCAGTAACTATACCATATTCATTCATACACTTATTCTTTTAGAATGTCCAATCCTAAACTCAGAGTATTTTGGTTTTTTTGCTGTGAGGTTTTATTTAGATTATCTAGACCCTCTATGCCTTACAGAAGAAAAAACAAGGACTTGCTGATTGCCTGTTCTCCCACACATGGGTTTGTAAAAATGGGAGACTGAACATAAAATTTGTGTACATGTGAACAAGGTGGTTTGTGGATGTTTAGGAGTCCCAAGGTAGTGCCATGGATAAACCCCTGGGCTTTCTCAAAGAAACCTGGGAAGTTCATATGAATTGATACAGTGAGGTGAGCAGAACCAGAACACTTTATATGATAACAACCGCATTATAAAAATAAAAAACTTTGAAAGAGTTAAGAACTCCAATCAATCTAATGACCAACTGATTCCAGAAGACTAATGGTGAGAACAAAGACTAGTTGAAATCCAGTCTTTGATGTTTATTTAGCAAGTCACTTCACCCTTGCTTGCTTCAGTTGCTTCATCTGTAAAATGGGGATAAGAATAGCATCTCCTTCACAGGTTTATTGTGAGGATCAAATGAGATAATAATTGTAAAGTACTTAGCACAGTGTCTGGCACACAGTAAGTACTATATAAATGTTAGCTATTATTATTATCATTGTTATTGTCATGGTTGAGCTGCTCTACTCTCTTCCTCCCTCTCTCTCACTCACAATTTCATCTTGGTCTTCCCATTCCACTTCAGAGAGGTCCACACTGTTGTAGTTGGGTTTGGGTTTCCATTTCTTTCCATCTTTGTACTGAAATGGGGAGCAAGAAAAAAAAACATGAGTAGGAAAAAAAAAAAACATGAGTAGGATGAAGTCCCACCTTCCTGGAGCCCCTCTTAGATGCTCATAAAAGCAGAGTTTCCAAAACTCTGAGAGGTCAATAATTCGACAAGTTTCTATTTAGTGGCTATCCTGTGCAAGTACCAAAGTAGTCTTTCTGTCAGTCAATAAATATTTATTAAGAACCTGTTATATTCCAGGAACTCTGCTAAGTGCTGTGGATTCAAAAGGAGGTGAAAGGCACCCTCTGCCCTCAAATGTTTAAATAAGAAATCATCCCTCACAGGTTAAATTTGGCCTTTATTTGGTGAGCTATAATAGAGAGCCAAAAATGAGACTCTTTATGGTGGCAAAGAACTGGAAATTAAGAGGGAGTCCATCAGTTGGGGAAATGGCTGAACAAATCACGCCTATGAATGTAATGGAATGACATAAGAAATGGTGAAAAGGGCTTTCTCAAAGAGACCTGGGAAGTTCATATGAATTGGTACAGTGAGGTGAGCAGAACCAGAACACATTATGTGATAACAACCACATTATAAAAACAAAAAACTTGGAAAGTTAAGAACTCCAATCAATCCAATCGTGATTCCAGAAAACTAAAGGTGAGAAATAAGTCCCTTCTTCCTGGCAGAGAGATTATGGACTCAGAATGAAGATTGAAATAAAATTTTTAGATATGGTCCATGTTCTGCTTATGAGGGTATTTTATTAGTTGAATAGAGTTAGTGTGAGGAAGGGGAAAATATTTAATTGAAATTATAAAGAAATTCTATACACAGGGAAGATTGTTGTTGTTGTATGTCCTTTGTTCTCCAAAAGCACCATGATCTCAGGGAGGTGATATCAGGACATGCAAGTGAATTGGATTTAAGTAAGGGATTTAAGTGTGCAAGGTCACCTGCCTCACTTCATCTCCTCCAGAGCCACGGTCGTTCTGAAGTTTAATAAGATAAAATCTAATAGGGATCAATGAGTTCAAAAATCTTCCCTTTAATAAGTCCAAGATGAGGGACTTGCTAGACCACAATTAGGTAAGAAAGATCGAATGAATTTGGTGGCCTGCAAACTCAATATGTACTTGTTGTTCAGCCATTTTTCAGTCATGCTTGACTCTTTGTGACCTCATTTTGGAGTTTTCTTGGCAAAGAACTGAAGTGGTTGGTCATTTCCTTCTCCAGCTCATTTTACAGATGAGGAAACTGAGATAAATAGGATTAAATGACTTGCCCAGCTATTAAGTGTCTGAGGTTGAATTTGAACTCAGAAAGATAAATCCTCCAGGCCTGGGGCTCTGTGCACTATGGTGCCCTAGCTGCCCACTCTGTAGTGGCTAATGCATCTTCGGGTGCATTAAGAGAAGAGCATCCTGCACTAAGGATAATTTCACTGGTCTCTTTCTTGGTCAGACCATAGGTAACATATGCTCTGCTTGGGGAGCCAGCAGTGGAAGTGATGGAGGATCATGCCATGTAACAATCTGTTGATCCTTATAAAAAGAGAAGAAAAAGACTGGGTGTGGATTAGTAGGGGGCGTGATAATTGTATCAGAAGGGCTGCCCTGTGAAAAAGGGCTTAGATATGCTCTGTTTGGTCCTGAAGGGCAGAGGTAGGAGCAGAGTGAGAGATGGAAAGAAGAAAATTTAGGTTGGATAGCAAGGAAAACTTTCTAACCATCTGAGCTACCTGGAAGTGGGATGGGCTAGCTCACCATTGTCTCTTTTCTAAGGTCTTCAAGAAAAGGCTTCAGGCCTTTCTGTAAGCGGGATTATGGAAAGAATCCTCCCCCCCCCCCTTTTTTTTTCCTTTGGGAGGTTCTAGATAGTCT
This sequence comes from Myrmecobius fasciatus, assembly GCA_023553655.1. NCBI lineage: Eukaryota > Metazoa > Chordata > Mammalia > Dasyuromorphia > Myrmecobiidae > Myrmecobius > Myrmecobius fasciatus. Next base: position 18,456 of record JAJPUD010012958.1, read on the forward strand.
GGAGTCCCTTATAAATCTGAACTTCAGTGATTCTGTGAATTTTCAGACTATTCAAACTTCTATTTCTTTCTGGCATGGGCTGCTTCCAGACAAGTTCATATATATTGAATATTCATGAATTATTCACATTTTACATACAAAATGGTGGTCCTCCCAGGGCATGTTCTGATTATATAATTGCTACATTCCCAGTGGGAAGTACAGTGATGTAAGTAGGTTATGGAAACAGAAGCATGGAGAGTCTGGGGACTACATGCTATGAGATTTCTGTATCTCACAATTTGGCACTTAGATATTCTCTTGGAAGGTTCATTATTTGTTCCTCATGCTCTATCTTTTCTTTACAAGTAGATTATAGGTTTCTGAAGGGAAGGGCTGGTGCCTTACATTTTCTTACATCCCTTACAATGCTTAGTGCAATATTGGAGAATGACAGGTGCTCAAAACAAAACAAAACAAAACAAAAAATACTGTTTAATTGATTTCATGATCTACCCCAATTGTCCACATACAGGTCTCAAAACACATGTACCTACCAAGGGTCGGAGGTCAGGATGTGAAAGGATGTAGCCATTGTTAGTGTTCAGAAAGGCATAACCATGTATCCCTAGCTGTAAAAGAAAGGAACAAAATGTGTATGTCTTGCTCTATCTACTGTGTGATTGGGATGGGAGTGGAGCTTACATGTGACAGTGTTGTCATACCTGGGTAAGGGTAATTAGGAGCCCTAAATGATTCTGAGCCTCTTTTTTATGTTTTTACATGTCTCATACCTAAGCGTAGTAATAACAACAATGATAATATCATGCCTTCTCCTAAAATCATTCCTGCCAGCAGCTCTGAAAGCTTTGGGGATACAATTGCATTCACTCTCACAACAGGACTATAAATTAGGGAAGGGCAGGTGAGGGAACGGAGGCACAGGGATGGGAAGGGATTTGGCTAAGTTCTTGCAAATCAGGAGCAGAAGCTGAGTTCCAAGCTCTAATGCCCAGATTCTTCTTTAGATAAACAGGTGGAGGGGTGTCAGGCTTTTCTTAGATCTGGTTACAACTATCTAGAGATATCATTGGAGTTTAAGTTAGAATGAGGGGAGCTGCACAATCTTTGGACACTTCTGTGGGGGAGCCAGCACTTTGCCCCAGATCAGGAACTTACCTTATATCGGGGAGCCAGCTTCAGCAGCTCTCTGAGAGGCACATCAGAGCCCACCACCCCCAGAAGAATGCCATGAGATCTCTGAAAAATTTCAATTTTTATTCAGTTAGCAAATACTTGTTAAGTCCCTACTGTGTGCAGAGTTTTATGCAAGTGGAACCTGGGGGAGATAGCAAATTTAGCTAAGATACATTTCTTGCCTTCAAGGGACTTATACTCTAGTCATCCTCCGTGGACAAAGATTAGATGAAAAACTTGGCTTTTCTAGGTTCTAAAAGAGGAATTGACTTTTGGAGACTCTTTGTATTTGCCTTCTAGCTCTACTTTCCCAGAATTAAATATGGGGCTACAAATAGAATTAGCAGGCTGAGTCTGTCTCCCAGTGGAGGAAAAGTTACAAATAGGGAAGATTTCCTGGCTGGTGGAAAAGAAAGTGTGATGGGATGTAGAATCTTTCTTTTTTGGAGGGCCACAAAAAGAGAATCTGAGCATAAGCTTTTTTGGTTGTTGGTCCTATCCAAAGGAAGATGTCTAATAATTGAACAACTAACTGTGAAATCTGATCAGCAATCTATGGTCGTTTCAATAGACCCACCCATGACAAGATCCACCTTGTGGGAGTCCTGGGGTTGCTACTTACAGTCTCATTCTTTTTGCTGAACACCGGCATAGCCACCGTGGTCATAAGCAATAGGCTCTGGGGCTGCAATGCAAATTGCTGCCAGGGAGGAGAGATCAAAAAGCAAGAGGTTAGGACTGAGAAATTTCAAAGGGACCCAGATTCAGAATACTCAGGGGGCTGCAGAGCATACAACACTGACAATTATGAGGTACCTTCTCTACTATGGATGAGGAAGATAGGAAGTAAATGAGACTCAAGAAGGTGGCTGTCATCCTGCTGCTCAGGGGTGACAGAGCCGATGCTGATTCTCAAACAAAAGTCTAAGTTCTTAGGGAGGAAACTCCAATAGTTCTGAGATTCTGGTATGGCTCACTTAACATCTGCTTTAGTCAAAGCACAGACACAAATCTCAGAATCCTAGTACTCTCAGCCAAGCTCATATCCAAAGTGCTGAAAGCCTTCTGATGTACTGACAACATACAAATGATTATTGTGACTGTGGGAAACAGACAATAATATGTATAGCCAGAAAATGACAAAGACGTACGCCCATGGGAACACCAAGAGAATGCCATCTGTAAATGTAGATCAAACACATGGAAATTCTGCAGGTACAAATCACAGCACAGACACAATCGGAGGAAAAACAGTAGCCACACTTGACTTTTTTATACACCTACTTATATATTAAGCCATAGCACCACAGTACATGCTACTAGACAGTCAATTGTGCCATTGATCATTCAGTCATGAGACAGACAGACAGACATTCACACAGGAAGGAAAAACCACACTTAGTGCACTAGAGAGGCGGTTACCTCTTCAGACTGTGGCAGCTGAGGTATGGCACGGATGAAGGGAGGAGCAAATAATGTGAAAGAATGGAAAGCATGAAACATGGTGGCAGAGGGAGACTGAAGTAAAATGAGGATGCATTCATTCAGTCAATATATATTCATGAAACAAACACCACTGAACAAGACCTTGCATCAAACATCAAAGGAACATGGACAGTTTAAGGAGAAACTGACCCAGAGGAGGTGAGGGTCTCCTCATCCCAAGTCAGAGTACATCATGGGGACAATGTTAGGAAAACATCTTTAAGATCCTAACCTTTTGGATACGTTTCTCATAGGAAGATTAATCAGACTATGGGCAGGTCAAACAACTTCATTTTTTTCAATTAACAAATAAGAAGCAAGAAAGACTGAAGCAGAGGCAAGAATAACTTTGCCTTTGATCAATCAATCAAATATTTATTAAATACCTTCTATGTACCAGGTACTGTGATAGGGATACAAGTACATTACAAACTACTGGCAAGGAACTTTCATGTAGCAAGTCATAAACAAAACTAGATGGAAGCTTTGTGATGGTCTTTTTTTTTTATTATTATTAAGAAATCCTGAACACTATGCTGCCTTCTGATAACTGTCAACACAAGTTTCTTTCTTCCAGGAGAAGGATGCCTATGTATTAAGTATGAATTGGAGGGGACTCAGAAAGTATTTTTTCCCATCTTCTAACTCTCTTCTTCACAATACTACCTGAAATTTTAGCATTAAAATTATTTTTAAAAATATGCTTGAGGGAGAGGGAGGAACCTTTTTTAAAAATACATCTAGGAAGAGTAGCCCATTAAGCTCACAACTGCCATTTACACTTTAGTGTCAATGAATTTATCTAATGTAAGAGAATTTGAGTGGATTATGAATTTTAATGTGGGAAAGAGCTAGAGGAAAATTTCAGAGCAAGCATGACCCAGAAAGGATTGACTTGAGTGATGTGCTAGAGTTATAACTTCCAAGTAGCTAGAGAGCAGCTTGGGGGTATCTGGAACCGCGGAGTGGGAAGAGCTATCAGGAGACAAGAGAAAACATGGAGAACAATGACAACTAACTTCAAAACTTGGTCCAGGGCAAACCCTGCTTATCTACTTCCTGTTTTGGGAATCAGATTTTTGTGTGTGGCTGGTTAACATTCACTGATTAAACATAATTATTATCACCTTTTTTTTTTTTTTGCTTAATTTTTTTTCTTGTGGTTTTTCCCCTTTTGATCTGCTTTTCTTGTACAACATAACAAATATGGAAATATGCTTAAAAGGATTACACATGGTTAACTTATATCAGATTGCTTGCTGTCTGGAGAAGGGAGGAAGTAAAAGAGGGAGAAAGAAAATTTTAGATCACAAAGTCTTACAAAAATGAATATTGAAAACTAGTTTTACATATATTTGGAAAAATAAAATACTGCTGAGAAAAAAAAAGATTCACTGATTAAGGGGAACGGGAGATGAGCCTAGATTACCCCCAACTCTTTTAAATTGGGCTCTGAGCCTAGAGTCTCTATCCCTCAAGTCCCTTTACCGTGGTGTCCATGTATGCTTCAGTCCAGATGATGTCATGGTCATGATTAATGACCATGGGGCGGCTGAGCACATGCAGGTACTCCATCACATTCTCCTGGACGTCTGCTAGGGTGGAGATCTGCGTGTAGTAGCCTATGCAGAAGAAAGAAGTACTTGAATCACCCTTCAGCCTCTTCCTCTCCTTGCATATTAACTTTTCATACATCTGGTTGGGGATTAGTCTGAGCATAGGATGGAGTAGGAGAAAGAACTGTGGAACAACTGGACTCCAGGCAGTCTCCAGATTAAGGTCTCTTGCTCCAGAGATGGCAAAGATAAAGATAACTATAAACAGAATGGTGACTGTCCTTTCTATTGAGTTCTGAACCAGAGAAAGTGGAATAAATTTCATTAATCAATCAAAAAATAGACATTTATTAGTCAGCTAGTAGGGGCAGTTAGATGGTGCTGTGGATAGAATGGCAGATCTGTAGGTAGGAAGACTTCTGAGACTTTTTGAGTCCAAATCTGGCCTCAAATGCTTATTAGTTGTGTGACCCTGGGCAAGTCACTGTCTGTCTTTTTGACTCAGTTTCTCCATCTGCAAAATGAGCTGGAGAAGGAAATGACAAACCACTCCAGTATCTTTACCAAGCAAACCCCAATTGGGGTTATGAAGAGCTGGAAACTACTGAGCAGCAGCAATAGTACTTGTAGTACCCGCCTCACAACAACAAAATGATCTTAGAGTTGGAATTTTTAAATATTTAAAGATCATTTAGCCCAATCCTTTCATTATGTTCATAACTATAAAATGGAGGGATAGACCAGAGAGTTGCTAAGTTTCCTTCTGGCTCTAAGATTTTCTGACTGTGTGACACTGGTCAAGTCTTCTAGTCTCTCTGTGTCTAGATTTCATTTATTTTTATTTTTTGCTGAGGCAATTGGGGTTAAGTGACTTGCCCAGGGTCACACAGCTAGGGAATGTTAAGTGTCTGCGACCAGATCTGAACTCAGGTCTTCCTGACTTCAGGGCTGGTACTCTATCCACTGCACCACCTAGCTGCCCCTGTGTCTAGATTTCAATAAAATGGGGATAATATATTGGTAAAATGGAAAGAACACTACTTCTGGGTCAGAAGACCTGGGTCGAGACCCCTCCTCTGATTTTCATTATCTGCGTGACTTTGGAGAAGTCAACTTTACTTGGTCTCAAGTTTCTTCAGCTGAAAAATGAGAGGACTGGACCATATGTCCCTTATGTCCCTTTTAGCTCTAGATCTATAATTCCTAAGACTTTCTCAAGGTCATTTTAGGTATTTTGAATATTATTTTTCACTGTCTCATGTAGCATGTTAGGCTGGAGAACATCTGATTGCTGGTCAGAAGATATTTCAAACTCAACAACTAGTAAGTGGCATGGAGAAATAAGGAACTGCACTGAATTTGGGGGTCTTTTCCAAAAGAGAGAGGAAGAGAGACAACAATGGCCCCTGCTAAGCTCCATGCATGTCCACTGCTTTGTGATGGAAAGTCTGGCTAGTAAGCTATCATGGCTGGTACCATGTCTGGTCTCTGGTCAGAACCAATCTCCCTTCATTGCACGTGTTGACTTGGGAAAGCTCCAGTAAGAGGCTACCTGCCTTTGTTGTTGCATGCAATCCACTTCATCTTGTCAGCAAATGTGACTTCTCTCCCAATGAGGTAAGTAAAAACTCGAACCTGACCAAAAAAGAAGGAAAAATAAAAAGACCTAGACTGACACAGAAAATCCATGGAACCAACGTGTCAAGAGATAACTTCTGGCTTTATTATTGTTGTTACTTATTTAGTTGATTGGTACTTAGATATTAAGTGCTTTATAATTTCTAAACCCTCAATGCTTCTCTCCTGTTTTCTCCTGTCCCCCTCCCCTGTTTCCTCCTTATGGAGAGTAGAAAACTGAGACATTATAAAGGCTTGTGGTCTGATTAATGAAAGGCAAAGAAGAGTGAGTTAGAAGCAGAGCTGGAAACAGATTTATGACCCTTTGGTTTCCAAGCTTTTTACCATGAATGCTTTTCTGCTCCATCTTCTATATTAGTGTCCTCTAGATCAATGAAGGCAATTATTCCCTGAGTTCTTTCCCATTCAGAAACAAACCTTTCGATCGGGCCAGTTATACTTCTCAAATATAGTCTCATAGTCCTCCACTGCTCCATCAGTGATCAGCATGATGGCTTGGTTACAAAGGCCTCCTTGTCCATCTTCTCGGAACTGTAAGGGCAAGGAGTGAGAGAAGGAAATGGAAAACCCAACAGAACGATGTTCCCCACCTCTCTCTCCCTGATCCCTCCTTGATCCCCCTCAGCCCCACTCCATACACATACTACATAGTGCCTTAACCTGCATCAGGATCCTGAAGGCTTCAAGCAGGGCCTTCTCCACAATCCCCACACCCTTGACCATCAGCTCTCCCACAAGCTGCTTGAAATGCTGGCAAAGGAAGAGGGAAAAACCATACCAAAGTTCAGTCATCAAGACACAGAATAGGCGGAAGGAGCTTGGATGATTGTTGTTGAGGCTACAATTTCACCAAAGATCAGTTATTCTTCACTTTGATTTATGATCATCCTCAAATAGCTGTTTCCCAAATCCATACACTGGTTTTAAGAATGAGGAGTGAGGGTATGAATGGCTCATTCCAAATGCTTCTCTAAGAAATGACCAGAGAGCATCTACTCAGCCTTTAAGTCTTTTCACATCAATGGTAGTTATGACATCTCAAAACACTTGCTGTAATTATGGCCTATTATTGGGGGAATCCCTTGAGACAAAAGGCTCAATAATGGGTCTAAGAGAGAACCCAAGGTACAGGAGGAGTAAAGCTCAAATATTGTGCCCTCTAATCCACTGTTTTCACTAGCAAATGTGTATGCAAACTTGCATTTGGGAATCAAGACAAAGCCCTATATACCAGGTAACCCAAAAAGCCTTTAAAATTTAAGATAGCACAATACTTTTGGAACAACATACACATATGCATATACGCATGTGCATATATACATATATGCTCACAATACACATATACATGCACACATGACATATTTTTATTGGTTCATTTTGACACAAGAAGTATCAAAATAAAATTAAGTTTAAATCCTATATGGTCACTGATAATAGGATATATGACCTTCAAAATTGTACTTTACTTAATTTCTTTTTTTAAAAGTTTGGTTTATGCATTTTTTTACCACAAACATTTTTCTTTTTCTCTCCACCACAACCCTTTTTTGTTATAAAGAACAAATAAGTAAAAAAAATGACTTAGAGATTATGTCTGACAGAATATGCAACATTCTGCATTTACAGTCCCTCCCATCCTTCTTCCAAAAAAAAAAAAATAACCAATAACTCTCAACTAACATTTTAAAGAGTTTCTCTTAAGGGCCCAAATTAATTGGTTAAAATTTCTCCTCCTTTCTTTTATCTTTAGATGCCTTTATTTAGAAATTCACAGGATCCTGAGAGTTGGAATAGACCATAAATAAGTCTCCACATTCACCTTCACAGTTTACATTCCAGTAGATCAACTAGTATTCTTACCAATTGACTAATTAATTAATAATTGAGTAAAATTCATCTTCTTTTCTTCTTCCCTGAAAAAGCATTTGCTATTTGCTTTGGGCAAGTGGGCAGTTATTCTGCCAAAAGTTGTGCTGCATATAATTACATAGAATTGAGTATCCTTTCATCATATGAGAATAAATGCAAGTTCAAGAGAGAAGCAAATTCTCCATTAATTCAGCATCAAGGAGAAACTGTCTATCCTGGTGTGGACATTGTGAGGAAGCGAGAAAGCTAAAACAACTCCATTTTGTTAGTCGCCTTGCCCCTCACCCTGCTTGTATTGCAATTCCTATCCTAGCTGCCACCTTCCTTGGTATTGAACCAGCAAGGACAGTCCCATCCATTAGGATGAAGTGATAGAAATAGCTAACCTGAAGGTGAGCCTTTCTCTGCCAGCAGCAGGCCCGAGGCAATCAAAGGATACCACCTCCCCATTCCTCCCCTGCAATCTCCCCCAGTACTAAAGTACCCCATGCCCAATTCACCTCTTCCTTAAACTGACACCTCTCTAAGCTTTGTCCTTTGGTTCCTTCAGAAAGCCTCTGCCAACTCAATAAACCCTTGTTGTTTCCCAAATTCATGGTATTGGGTTGGATTATGGTTTTGGATTTGGGAATTTGGGTTTTGGTTCTGGTTCTGGTTTGGGATGGCCCCAACAATTTTACCCACAACACTCACCTCTCGATTGTCTCTGTCAGCCTGGACGAGGGTCCCTTTAAAACAAGGTTCCACATAATGAACATAATCATTGTACTGTAGCCAGTAGGAGGGAAAATTGTAGGGAAGAGGGAGAAAACGAAACAGGGTCAGTTTAGATAGTTAATGTCCACTGAAGGTTAGCCAGGAGGCCTGCACTAGAGCCTGTGGACTCCCGTGCTGTAACCAGGAAGAGTAACCGGCACCTGTCAAACTTTGCCAGGGTGGCTCACCTGAGACCTGAACATTCTCCCTCTATTCTTCTGCCATCATGGAAATTTGCCCTGATTGGGATGTCGTCCCACCTTGAAAGTACTGAGAAAACTGACTCCTGCTGAGCAAACTCACCCGGTCTTCCTTAAAATGACTTGAGAGGGGACATGATATAGCAAGTAAATGGCTGGCTTTGGAGTCAGAAAAACCTTGATCCAGATGCTTACTTGGTCACTTTGTGACGTTGGACAAATTATTTAACCTGTCAGTGTTCCTGGAAACTCTCTAAGACTGTAAATTGCAGATGACTTGTTAATCTACAATAATGGAGGAAATTCTCTTACGCTAATGAAATCACATAGCTGGACTAAAAGGGGAAAACAAATGACTTGAGTAGCATTTAACACTACTGCTAAAGTGCCCTTCAATTAGCAATCACTTAGCATCATATGTTACCTACTAGAAAAGATATTGTGGTTACTTAGTCCATGGTATTAAACTCAAATAGAAATGGGGTCATTAAGCCATACACAGGGACCCCTAAGTTACATATTTACTTAGAAAACCATTTTTACATCACCTAGGCTCCATTCCATTTTATTTATCTTATTTATCTAACTATATCCCAATTATATTTTAATCTGGTTCTGCACCTGTCATCATTATTGATGATTCTAGTCCAACCCCCTCATTTTTCAGATGTGGAAACTGAGGCTAGACATTTGCCTAAAGTCTTACACCAATGTCAAGAATCTGGGCTAGGTTACAAATTCCAGCCATCTGATTTCAAAGACAGAGCTCTGTATTTTATATGCAATGTTCCAGTACATAGTCGGCAGCATGTGACCTCTCCATTTCTGCTTCTGCCTAGGCTGGAGGATAGAACCTTCGGATATGTCCACCCTAGTGCTCACTTGATATTCCTCAAAGGCTGGAGATGCTGCTTTAATGAGCTAACGTGGCCCTGGGATAATAGGACCATTTCTACCTCCCTGATCCTCACACTCTCCTTTTTCTCACTGCTACAGGCTTGAAGAATATGTTTTATTTATCGACTATGAAAAATAATGTGAATTAACCTCTTCTTACATAATAAAAATTTAAGCACTTAGAATTATTTTGGTATTTCTAATCTTTTGGCCTAAGTCAGAAAAGGGGTGATATTTACTTATTGTACAATGGGACAGCACTGATTTTGACTGGTGTCAATAATAAGCTTCTTAAACTGTAGCTTGTGACTCCATATGGGGTAATTGAATTTGGGGGTCATGAAATTATAATTTATTATCAGCAAATGCTTGATTTGTGTATCTATTTTATATGCCTACATATCTGGTGTTGCATAAAAATTTCTCAACTGAAAAAGGGTCATGAGTGGAAAAAGTTTAAGAAGCCCTAATATGAAGAATGCATTTTCCCCTCATGTGCTACTCTTCCAAGCAGAAAAAGGATAGGAACTGGGATGAGGGGAGATCTCTGTGATAGGAGGAGTATGTTCATTTATTTCTAGTGAATGGTAGAAATCTGCTGAGTGCATCCTTTCCATTTGTACTACATCCACAGCAATAGGGCATGAGACTTAGGACTTAAGAATGATAGAAATCTGGGGGACAGCTAGATAGTGCAGTGGATAGTGCACCAGCCCTAAAGTCAGGAGGACCTGAGTTCAAATCTTGTCTCAGGTACTTAATACTTCCTAGCTGTGTGGCCCTGGGCAAGTCACTTAACCCCAATTGCCTCAGCAAAACAAACAAAACAAAACAAAAAAACAACAAAAAGAATGATAGAAGACTGGAAAAGGTGAGGTCTGAGCAGAATATGATAGAATTGGAGGATCTATTCATGTTTTATCCTATCATTCATCTAATTAGGGCTGATCAGTAGAAAGATTTTGAAATCAGCAAGATTTGATTTTGGCCTTCTCTTCCCTGACTAACAACCCAATGTTTCCACAATACTAACAATAACTATTATTAGCATCTTTCTAATTAGTACTTAACTCTTAGCATCTAACTAACCCTAATAATATGTATTATTAGTATAACAGAAACACAGGGTTTTTAGTGAATCAGTTTAAGGAGGACTTTGCCCTTTTTTAGAGGCAATTGGGGTTAAGTTACTTGTGACTTGCCCAGAGTCACAGAGCTAATAAGTATTTAAGGCTGAATTTGAATTCATCTTCTTGCTTCCATAGCTGGTGCTTTATCCATTGTTTCACTCAGCTGCACTGTTCATTATTGCCCTTTGAAGGAGTTGGGATAGGATGCTCCTGAGCTTCCTAGTAGTGTCCTACCTGGGGTTGACTTCCTCTCATAGGAAGATACCCTTCTCCAAATATTTCTATGTTACTCCAACTGTTGATATAAGTAATAATAAATATGATATTAACAAGTTAATGCTTTGTTCCTCCTGAGCAATATATTTATATTTCATCAGAAGCCTTTTGGAGACTGCTTTTTCTCGGAGGATAGAATCTTGGTGTTTTCAGACATTATGGCTAGCAAGGCCTTCCAGTGACCTCTGTTAAAGGGATGCTCTCTATCTGCAAGACTCATCTAGGTCCCAGTCCCTCTCCTTATTCCTTTGCACACATCATAACTTCTCTGTAACTCCTCCTCCCTTAATTTCCTTTTTTTTCTTTTTCTGTGAATGAAGGTCCTCAAGCATGAGATAATTGGGAAGCTCTAAAACAGAGACACCTTTGAGTTTTTGTCTCCTATGTACTCTTATGCCCGATTGGCTAGACCAGATAAATAGTACAGGAAAAAGGGGTAAGGGTGGAAATTGTTTTAAAGGTGGGAATTGGGAATCATTCTAAATTGGGAACATGGGGGATCATTCTAGAGCACAAGGGGCAAGAAAATTGGGAGTGAGCTAGGGTCTGTTGTAGAGGGTGTCAGGAAACATGTCAGAATAATTGGGTTCATACATGGTCCAGGATCATGGAAATATGAGACTATTCTAGAGTCACTGGGGAGGGTTTTTCTACAATAGGGGGATATATTTACCGCAATGATGTTGACAAAGTCATTCTCCCCCAGGGTGTCCAAGATGGTAGAGATGGTATGCTTGGCGATGGCTATCTGCAGCCCCTTCATGCTACCACTCACATCCACCAGAATCACAATATCCTTGGGAGAAGTGGCAGCTTGAATGTACCTTTGGAAAGAAGGCAAAGGGGGGAAAGAAGAGGGGGAGAAAGGAAAGGACACAGATGGGGAAAACAGAGCTCTGTGAATCAGCTGAGGGCAAGAAGGGAGCCTTCAGTGGGATGATTCAGTCTGCTTAGGGAAGATTCCCAGATAGTGTAGCTGGAGGTTTTGGGCTGAAACCAAAGCCTGCAAGTGAGGGGAGGCTACAGCAAGAAGAATCTCTCTGGTGTAAGGAGGCAGCTGGTCAGGAATTCTGCCTCCTCTTCTCTCCCAGCTCAGACACCATTGGAATATAAGCTACTTAAGAGCAGGGACCCTGATTCTTGCTTTTGTCTTTGAGTCTCCAGAATGAGTTGAGAGTTGTAGCTTAATATTTGTTGATGGCTGACCAAAAAGGAAGTTAAAACTCCAGGATAATTAGGAAAAAGCAGGAAGGGGGACAGAGATTTCTCTCAGGAAACAAGAACTCACCATCCTCGGTTCCGGCAATCAAAGGTAATGACTCCACTTTCATCAGGGGTCCACTTTATACCTGGAGAGAAGAGAACTGGGGCTGTTTCATCTGCTCAAGACTCAGAACCACAGCTCTTATACTGACATTCGTATCCATGATCTCCTTTATTTAGTAATCACCAAAAAATTTGAATGGCAATGGTTCATGGGTGATACCCCCACGGAGTGTGACAATGAAGAAGGGAAAATGAAGACTTTCCTTCACTGCTGACTTTTCCTTCTTTCAACCAGCAAACACAGGATCCTGCACGGCCTGCTACATGATAAGCAAAGAACTAGAAAAGTAGGATTTGGGGATTCTGTGGACCCCCAAAATTTAGGAGCCAGGGCCCTTATTTCTACTCTACTCATAGATTCCAAATCTGAGCTTATATAATTATAGGATTTAAAAGTTGGAAGGGACATCAAAGGCTATCTAATACAGCTATACATAAAAGGGATTTATATGATGCTAAATCTAATAAGTGGTCATCTAGCCTCTATATGAAAAACTTCAATGAGAGGGCACTCCACCTCCAAAGGCAACTCATTCCAGGTGAATAGCTTTAATTATTAGAAAGCGTGTAATCACATAGTCTAATTTATTTGTACTTTCTACTTTTTTTGCTCCTATTCTTTCCTTCTGGGGCAAAATAAAACAAGGCTAATTTTTCTTTCATATGATATCCCTTTTAGTACTTGAAGGCAACTATCATGTCCCCCAGGTTTTCTCTTTTTCAAGTTAAGGTCCCTAGTTCTTTTGTATGAAACAAAATTCTTCATCATCTTGGTTGCCCTCCTTCTTAAAATGTGGTTTTCAAAGCTGATCGCAATACGTCACATATGATCTGGACACTGTGCAACTACCACAGTTCTAACTCAATATCAAATTAACTTTTTTGGCTGCCATATCAATCTGTGGATTCATAATGAGCTTGTACATTTGACAAAATACAATATTCATTCCTGTTAAAAACACTAGGGAGCATAGGAATAAATAGTTTTCCCTAAAATGATGTTTTCCCTAAGAACTTTTTAAAACCATCAGCAAGCATTATATGCAATGGAGATAAGATAGAAGCATTCTCAAAAGGTCAGGGATGAAAACAAGGTTGCCCATTGTCACCACTACTGTTCAATATTGTACTAGAAATGTAAGCTTTAACAATAAAGAGAAGAAAAAGAAATTGAAGGAATTAGAGCAGGTAATGAGGGAATAAAACTATCACTCTTTGCAGATGATATGATGGTATACTTAGAGAATTGACTAAAAAGCTACTAGAAACAATGAACAAAGCAAAGTTGCAGGTTATAAAATAAACCCACATAAATCACTGGCATTTCTGTGTTACCAACAAAGCCCAGCAGCAAGAGATCCACCATCAAGAGAAAAATCCCATTTAAATTAACTGTAGATAATATAAAATATTTGGGAGTCTACTTGTCAAGACAAAGCCAGGAACTATATGAATGCAATTGCAAAACACTTTTCACACAAATAAAGTTAAGTTTAAACAATTGGAAGAATAAAAGTGCTTTTGGGTAGGTCAAGTCAATATAATAAAAATTACAGTTCTACCTAAATTACCAATATAGGAAGCTTTTGGTGAATAATTTTTTCTATTAATACATAGGAATATTTTTAGCAGTTTAAAATTTTTGAGATTTTCTGGGGACAATGAGAAGTTTTAACTCATCCATTGTCAGTCACATAGAAAATATATATATCAACACAGATCTTCTTGACTAGCTCTCCATTATACTGGGTAAGTAGGGCAACAGAGTCCTGAGCCAGAAGTCAGAAGACTCATTTTCCTGAGTTCAAATCTGACCTCAGACACTTGCTGGTTGTGTGACCTTAGGCAAGTCATGTATTCCTGTTTGCCCCATTTCTCATCTGTAATATGAGCTGAAGAAGGAAATGGCAAATTATTCCATATGCCAAGAAAATCCCAGAGTCATGAAGAGTTGAATACAACCAAAATGACTGAATGACAACAAAAAAAATCCATTATACTGTGCTGCCTCTCTCTAAGAAAATGAAACAACAGAAATAAACACAATTAGAATTAAGAAATTTAAGCCAAGAAAATCCCAAACAAAGTCATGAGGAGTTGGATACAACCAAAATACTGAATGACAACAAAAAAACCCATTATACTGTGCTGCCTCTCTCTAAGAAAATGAAACAATAGAAACAAACACAATTAGAATTAAGAAATTTAAACAAAAAATGCATGAGAGAAGACCGATTTAACAATAACCTATATGGAAAAGACTTTGGGGTTTTGGTTGATCATAAGTTTAACTTAGTAATGATTATTACTCTTTCCAAAGACACCAATGATTTAATTGCCAAATCTAAAGGTTTTTTTTTTTTTTTTTTTGCCTCAGTCTCATTCTTCTTAACCTTCTTTCTTAATTCCTTTCCATCTTAACTTGATGTTGCCACAGATCAACTTTTCTTCCTGGGTAGCTTCTCCTCTATTGAGTTTCCCTATGAGCATAGAGGAACAGAGCTTAGAGGTCACTTAGTTCAATTCCTTAATTTTACAAATGAATAAAAAGTAAAATGACTTGTCCAAAGTCACACACAGAGGTGGCAAATGGTGGGCTGGGGGTTGAATTCAGGTGCCATGCTGGTATCCCTTCCTTTTTTTTTTTCTTAAATGACTGACTGCCCTTCCTAACTGTGGGTGGACCTCAGAGCTCTATCTTGGGTCTTCTCTTCTTTCTCTATGTCCAACCTCATCAGCTTTTAGGAATCATTACAAGGAATATCTATGCAAAAGTGTGCAAAAAATTGTCTTTCTGAGATTTATTCTCACATCAACAAATATCTAGTGGACATTTCAAGAAGGATGTCCTGTAGGCAACTCAAACCCTACATTATTATTATTGGAACTCATTATGTTTTCCCACTAAACACACTCCTAAATTTTTCTATTACTATCAAGGGCACCGTCAATCTCCCTCTCATTCTTCTTTCCCCTCTCCACATCCAATCAGTTACTTAATCTTTTCATGTCTATCTTCTCAATCCCTCTTGCATATTCCCCCTTTTCTCCTTTCCACTACCATAGTTTAGGCCTTTCTATAAACTCCAGTGCTCCCTATTACTTGTAGGATCACATCCTTATCCTTCTTTCTAGCTGAACTTAGCATTCTTCACACTCTATAGCCAGCCTTACTTAAAGTCCATCTCATTTCTTTATGCCTCTGAACTTCCTATTTCTCCTACCTGGAATTCTGTCTAGGCTTCTGTCTCATGGAAGTCTCGGTTTTCTTTTAAGACTCAGCCCAAGCACTGTCTGCTATGCCTGGTGCTTATTTCTAAAATATTAATTTTAAATTACATAAATTAAATTAAATTATATCAGGCACTTACAAAATGCTAATTGATTGACTGAACCATTCTATGGCTACTGAAAGAGTTAATGCTTTTTTGGGCTAGATTAATAAAATATATTAATATTTTAATTTAATTAATTTAAATTAATAATTTAATAAAATATTGTAACATGATTAAGGATCAATTATACTTTATCTCTATCAAATACTTCTAAATTGTGTTGAGTTCTGGCACTATCTTTTTGGGGGAACATTTATGAAATAGACTTAGGACAGACGAAGCAATGAGGATGATGAAGGATCTGGAAGCATTTCATGTGAATAATGGTTAGAAGGACATAGAATCATAGATTTAAAGCTGAAAGAATTCAAAAGGTTTTCTAGTTTAACCTCCTCCATCTTACAGATGAGGAAAATGAAGCCTCCCAAAATTAAGTGGCTTGACTGAAGTTACTCAGGCAAAGACTTGGGGACATCATGATCTTTTTTCTGAAAGGATGACAAGGATTCCATTTTTAGCTCCAAAGGGTAAAGGTTATCTGTTATCTATTAGGATAATGAGATGGGATGTCTTACAAAGAATTAAGTGTGTCAGTCAGTAGAAGTGTTCAAGATAAGACTTGAAGGTTACTGTTTTGCTGTGGATAAAACTCCTTTATTGATTAGAAGGTCAGACTATATTTCTAACATTCCTTCTAACTCTTAGCAGCTACAGATTGACTATTCTGTTCAAAGCTAATGTTCAATTGACTGTTCTGTTCTGATACTAATTAAGAGTCTAGATCTTGGTGTTTTCAGTGTCCTTTCCATTTTCCCACAATACTTAGGAAATTACATTGGCCAACTGCTGTACTTTGTTTTAAAATGAACATGTATAGTAGTATCAGAGGGCTAGATATGGGAAAAGAATTGGTTTTGAATTCTGACATTCATGAGATGTGGGATCACCTGAATCTCAGTTGTCTCTCTTGCAAAATAGGGATAAGAACACTTATTTATACCACTAACTACCGTTATTTCTTCTACTTTAAGCTAACTAGGAAACTAGGAGCAGGTTGCCCTCACGATCTGGAAAATCCATGTAAAAATTTTTGGCTCTTCTTTTGTACCAGAGAAGAAGTCTGAAATTATTATATATATATATATATGTATATAAATATAAATTATGTTGGTATTGTATAATATTAAAAATGCATTTTAGAGTTTCTAAACTTTTTCTGTGTCATCTGCAGCTTCCCCCAAATTCCCCCAAATTCCCATTTATTATGTCAACCTATGAGATATTGAAATAGCAATGGAGAAAGTTGTGATATGGGAGGATAACATATTATAGCTGTATATGTCTACAATACCTATTTCATAGAGCTACTATGAGGATCACATAAGACAATGTAGGCAAAATGTGTTTTTTTTAACTTTAAAGTGCTATATAAATGTCAATTATTGTGATAATTGCATATGGGCATCTCAACATGGGTGGCACTGGTGTCTTGTTTAGGATTTGGCCTGGCATAGCTATGCCTGAATGCCAGGGATTTGTCTTTGCTGCTCATGCTCCCATGACCTCAAAAAAGAATCTTTTCAGAGAAGCATAAATCTAAAAAGCACATTTCCACTCCCTCTCCTTGCCTCACCATTTTCATACCTGGATAGAGCCTGAAGAATCCAGTTGAGCTGCCAAAATACTGCCAAGTCAGTGTCGGATCTCTTTGGAAATTCTCCACAAAAATAGGGTTTAAGGCTTCTGACATGTAGACCCCATTCAAAATACTTGGATCTGAGGGGGCAAGATACAGAGGGAGCAATGTGACTCCAAGATACACTTCTGGGATCAGATTGGAGATAGGTTAACTAAATATATATGATCAATTAATCATCAAATATTCAGTGCCTATTATTTTCTAGGCTCTGTTAGATGTTAGAAAACAAAAAGTGAAACAATCCCTACTCTGAAAGAGAAGACAAAACCATTTCCTCTAATACATATAGCTCAGAGCCCCCACTTGACCCCTGTCAGGCTGTTCTCTGCCTGGTTTTGATTACATCTGGAGGGCTGTGTTCATTTCTGGGCACCATGGATTAGGAAAGAATGCTGATGAGGTCCAAGAAAAGGGTAGCCGCATAGGAATAGCATTGATATCAGCATATGCAGACCAGATATAAGAACTGAGACTGTTTAATCTGAAGAACAGAAGATGTAGAGGGAAGAGAGGACATAATAATTGTCTTACAGCATCTGACAGACTGAATTGGGAAGGAGAAATTAGATTTGTTTCTCTTTGGTGTCAGAATAAAGAACGATAGGTTGAAATTGAAAAGAATAAAATTTAGGCTTGATGTCAGAAAAACCTTCTTAATCCAAGTTATCCAAAAGTGGAATGGGCTTCCTTGAGAGGCGTGGTTTTGTATGTTAAAAATGATTGTACATGTATAATGTATAATGGATTGCTTGCTTTCTTTTTGTATTCCTTTGGGGGGAGGTAAGAAAAAAAATTGGAGCTCAAAGTCTTACAAAAATGAATGCTAGATATATTGGATTACTTGTCATCTAGGGAAGGGGGGAGGGGGGAGGGAAGGAAAAAATTTGGAACACAAAGTTTTGCAAGAGTGAATGTTGAAAATTATGCATATGTTTTAAAAATAAAAAGCTTTAATAATAAAAAATTTAAAAAAATGAATGTTAGGAGGGATTCTCCTTCTTTGGAGCTCTCCAAACAAACCACTTTTCTGGTAAGTGATAGAGAGGATTCATCTTGAGGTACATAGCTGATATTTTATGGTTCTAATGTGGCTGTTCTTTGATAAGTGGGGAGAAGATTTTCCAAGAGGAAAAAGGAAAGATAAGTTGCTGTTCCTGAAGAATTTGCCTCTCTCTCTCTAAACTGATTTTTTGGAGGACATCCAAACTCAGAAAGTCTCACTCTTACCAAGTCAGAAGAGGATTATTATCTCAGCCCAATCAAACATGGAATAATCCAGGTTTGAGGTAGGAAGAATAGGACAGAAAGCTTAGTTCCAATCCTAGTCTTAAAACAGGATAAAACCTTATTTCCCAGATCTATTTTAGGACAACATGACAAATTTTATTTTTTAAAAGATCAATATCTGGGTGGGGGCAGCTAGATGGCTTAGTGGATAGAGCACTGGCCCTGAAGTCAGGAGGACCTGAGTTCAAATCTAGTCTCAGATACTTAATACTTCCTAGCTGTGTGACCCTGGGTAAATCACTTAACCCCAATTGCCTCAGCAAAAAAAAAAATCAATGTCAGGGAAAGGTAGGAATATAATGAGATTATGTAAGTTTGTTGTTGTGTCTGACTCCAAGACCTCATCAGGCATGTTCTTTTTTTCCTAGTAAATTTATTTATTTTAATACACACTGCTTTATGAATCATGTTGGAAGAGAAAAATCAGACAAAAGGGAAAAACCATGGGAAAGATAAAAAAAAATAGAAAAAAGAAGTGAACATAGCATGTGTCAATTTACATTCAGTCTCCTTAGTTCTCTAATACAGATGGCATTTTTTATCCAAAGTCTATTGGGATTGCTTTGGATCATCGAACCACTGAGAATAATCAAGTCTTCCATAGTCGCTCATTGAACATTCTTGCTTTTATTGTATATAATGTATTCCTAGTTCTGCTTGTTTTACTCAGCATCAGTTTGTGTAAATATATTTAGGCCTTTCTAAAATCAGCTTGTTCATCATTTTTTTTATAAAACAATAATATTCCGTTATCTTCACATACCACAACTTGTTCAGCCATTCCCCAGTTGATGGGCATCTACTCATTTTCCAATTCTTTGCCACCACAAGAAGAGCTACTACAAAATTTTTGCACATTTCCTTTTCCTTCTTTTATAATTTCTTTGGGATATAGACCCAGGAATGGCACTGCTGGATCAAAGGGTATGTGTGCACAGTTTTATAGCCCTTTGACCCTAGTTCCAAATTGCTCTCCAGAATCATTGGTTCATTTCACAATTCCACCAACAATGCATTAGTGCATCTGGGATCTTGCAAAGATACTGGAGTGGTTTGCCATTTCCAGTTCATTTTACAGAAGAGGAAACTGAGGCAAACAGGTTAATTGACTTGCCTAGGGTTACATAGCCAGTAAATGTCTGAGCCTGGATTTGAATTCTAGTCTTCCTGACTTCAGGATTAACCCTCAATCCACTGTGCCACCCAGTTGCCTAATGTAAGCTTAAAAATTTGCAAACCTTAAAGTGCTATATAAATGTGAGTTATTATGATGATACTATTTTTGTATCCACTTTTTGAGAGTTCAGATAGAAACAATCTGTTGAAAAGGAACTCTTTTGCTTTAACTCTTTTACATTTAATGATCTGTGGACCATAGCACTGGAAGATAAAATGACTATTTTGGAATTGAATAAGAGTATTGTGATTTAAGTTCGCCTTCTAGAGACTTGCTGAGAGCACAATCCAGTAGCAAAGAGGATGACAGAGATGACATGTATATTGCCCTATTTCCACAAGGTTTTTATTTTTCTGCTAGCT
Organism: Myrmecobius fasciatus; assembly: GCA_023553655.1. NCBI lineage: Eukaryota > Metazoa > Chordata > Mammalia > Dasyuromorphia > Myrmecobiidae > Myrmecobius > Myrmecobius fasciatus. Next base: position 38,625 of record JAJPUD010012958.1, read on the forward strand.
CTCTGTATTTTGAAAGATTTAAATTCCATGTAGTTTAGAAATTGTGAGTATTTGTTACATCTGTTAAAAATGTTCTCTATTTTTATGACTCAATGTTATATCTGGGTAGGCAGCAGCTCTGTCAATAATGATGTTCCAATTGCAGTATATTCTCAAGTATATCTTGGAGTTAGTATTTGTACTGTAGGGCTTTATTGTTTATTAGATTATAAAGGACAGAGAGCACCTGATGTCTAATTCTAGTCACCTGGATATGTCTTTCCAGATATCTGGTAAATGCTAAATGTTTGCAGCTTGCAATAATGCATTGTGATTTTCTCCATTTCACTGCATGATTTATTTCAAACAAGAAGCTCAGACTCCTTAAGAATAACATTTCTATAATTTCTGGTGACTATTATTATTATTAAAAGAACTAGGAGAACTCATTCGTTAAAAACAGACTGAAGAAGATGCCCAAGCTCTGTTCCATGAAAGGAGTTTTTAGTGAAGAAAACTGGAGAAGAGAGATTTTTCACAAAAATGTGCAAACATTGCATTAAATAATTAATTCAGGAAATTGCTCATTAATTAATTAATTCAAGTTACCTTTGTTGTAGACATTGGTGGGCAGCTGCACATTACTGATAGATGTATTCACCCACAGGTTGTTGAAGTGTTCATTGAGATCCAGAATAAATTCATCCCCAAGTTCTACATAATCACCATTCTCATCTTTCTCATTGATGAGGACTGAGTTGTAATAATTAAACTAGAGATGAAGGAAAATAAGAGAGACGGAGATGGACCAGACATAGAAAGAAATCCAGTGTGAAAGAGGGGAAGTGAGAGAAATGACAGAAAATTCACAGATGAAAAGATAACAGACAACCTGAGACTATGTCCACATTCACTAAATGAAGTGGACAATTAACACCAGGTGATTAATGGATAGAATTTATATTTTACACTTATACTTATATATTTCTTTTAACATTTATAGTTATGTTTATTATTAAATACTCAGGATTGTAACAAATGAAATTATTTAAAGAGGGAATGCAGAAAGGAAGGTGAGTCAATAGGAAAGGATTTTGGCTTGAATACCAGATGATCTCAATTTTCCATTTTGCTTAATATATGTAGAAACAGTCAGAGACAGAAACAGAGAGAGTTAGACACATTTTGTGGAGAGATATACAGACAAAGATAAAGAGTACATCAGGACTACCAGTTACTCATCAAATGACATGGCTCACTCTAAGGTAGAGCTTTTCCTTTTTAAAGAAATAGATCTTATTTTATCTGGAAATGACCTGCACTTGCTGCCTCAAATAGGACAATGGCCATAAACCCTTAATTGATGAAATCTTCTCTCTCTGGTGACACAGACACCAGTTCTTTTACCTTCTTATTCCCCTACCCCTACCCACTAGACCCTGTCATCAGAGGGAGCTCAAATTGCTCCCAGTAAGAAGGTTACAGCCTTAGTCAGGATGAAATTTAGTTCTTTCTGAGACTACGATTCCCCCCCCCCCATCAATTAGCCCTGGCATTCCTGGGATTTGGCCCCTTAGACCTCCTTATTACATCCTTAACCCAGAGCCAAACCATGCAGAGGTATATCTTTTAAAATTACTTAAATTGGGATAATGGGGGTTCAGGAAAAACCTTGTAGACAAAAACCCTGACAAAATATATTTAGAAATCACTCTATATCTATACCGATGACCTTTGGCAGAGGCAGTAGTTATACCTTGGGACACAGAAGGGATAGTGAGGACCCAGCAGCACATGGGACTTGGAGCTCTTGTCCCTCCAACTCTCCAGACACCCCCAATCTGCATCTTCTAGAAATAGCCTTGGAAACAGGGGGACTTACCACCAGGGAAGCGTTAAATTCATGGTTGAGATCAGCTTCCTCGGCTGCTTCTACCAGTCTCTAAGACACACAAAGACACAACATATGGGGATAATGAACTGGTGTTTGGACAAAGTCTTGTGTAATTGGTTCTAATTCCACTGTGCTCTGACTTGGTCATGGTGCAATAGTCAAGAAGGATGCTGATAGGCTGACATTGTTCAGAGGAAGGATGTTGATAAAGAACCTCATACAACAGTTGGCTTAGCCTGTAGACTAGTGAGTATGATTGTTATATTCAAGTCTTTAAAGAACTATTGTAAAAGGGATTTGTTTTGTTCTGCTTGGACCCAGAAGGCAGAATGAGGAATGATGGATGCTGAAAGGAAAGAGGGAAACAAGCATTTATTTAATGCTTACAATATGCTAGATATTGTACAAACACTACAAATGTTACCTCATTCTATCCTCATACACCCTTGGGAGGTAGATGCTATTATTATCCCCATTTTTATAATGAAAGAAACATAGGTCGAGTGACTTGCTCAGAGTCACACAGCTTTTAAGTATCTGAAGCTGGATTTGAATGCAGATTTTGACTCTAGGTTCAGCGCTCCAATCATGGAGCTACTTTGATTTTCTTTTTCTTTATAATTGTTCAATTTGTTGAGGGTGAGCAATGGAGAAAGAGGAGGAAGAGATAACAAATGCTTTAAAAAATGAAGAAACAAAGAAATGGAAAAAATGCAGACCAAATGACTTCATTCTAAAGAATTGATAGGTCAAAGAACAAAACAGCAGATAATTTCATTAAAGAGAATAACAATAATGAGACAATATGCTGAAATTTGGGGGATACAGTCAAAGCAGTTCCTCAGGGGAGGGGGGAATCTATTTCTCTAGATACTTTCTTTAACAAAAGGCAAAAAAAGAACAAATCAACAAATTGGGCATACAGCTAAAAAAACACCACAAACCAAAAATAGGAAAACCTGCAATTAAAAAATCTCAATGAAATATCAAAATAAAAATTCTGATAATTGAGAAAGAAATTAACAAAAACTGAAAACAAAACCCCTTTGAATTAGTAAACCAAGAGTAGTTTAAAAAGAAACAGCAACAAATAACAAAGAGAAAAACTATTAGCTAATTTGATTTACAAAAAAAAGATCACCAGTATCAAAAATGAAAAAGGTGAATTTAAAACAAATGAAAAAATTAAAGAAATGATTAGAAATTATTTTCTCCAATTATATGCTAACAACTTAATTGAAATAGATGAATATTTCAAAAGTATTAAGTGCTTAGATTAACAGAAGAAGAAATAGATAATTTAAATAACTCAGAATGGGTTTTCTGATCTCTTTGGGATACATCCAGTAGTGTTAGTGCTGGATCAAAGAGTATGCAGTTTTATAGCACTTTAGGCATAATTCCAACTTGCTTTCCAGAATGGTTGGATCACTTCATAACTTAACCACAACAGTGTGTCTACTGATTCTTGATGTCTCCTAGAGTCATTAGTTTCCACTTGCCCAGTTCCAGTTTTTAAAGGAATGATTTTCTTCAATTAACTTTAATAGCCCAATGTTCTTAATGAATATTGATGCAAACGTTTAAAATAAATATTAGCAAAAGAAATTATAGCAATAAAACACAAAATAGATTGATTAGTTTATAATTTTTATCAGGAATACAGAGTTAATTCTATATTAGGAAGAGTATCAATATAATACACTCTTTTAACAAGAATAACAAAAATCATATGATTTTATCAATAGATGTTGGAAAAGATGTTGACAAGACATAAAACAGATTCCTGTTTTTAAAATAGAAATCACAAAAATACATAAATCTTTCCAAAGACATATAGGATCTATTTAATATTGGGAGCCAACATCATATGTAAACTAGAAGGTTTTCCAATAAGAATTAGACCAAGATAAAGAAACAATGAACATTATTACTTATTATTCTGTACAGTGCTAGAAATACTTGTTATATTATTAAGAAAAGAAAATAAGGAGAAACAAAAGATCAATAATCTCAAGGGAAAAAATGTAAAAGACTCAACAGGACCTTCTACAAATGGAAACACGATTTGGGTATTCAAGACACATCATAAATAAATCAAAAGAATAAGGTAGGAATTATCATAAAGGTCTAGAAATAAAGGAAGCGATCATGACCAAATAAAAGAAAGAGAAGAGCACATAAGATAAAATGAACAATTTTGGTTACATAAAATTGAAAATAGTTTTTGCACAAAGAAAACCAGTGAAGTTAAAATTAGAGGAGAAATACTGGGGGAAAAATCTTTGCAGCAAATTTCATTGATAAACATGTCATTTCCAAGACATGTAAGGAATTGTTTCAATTTTATTAAAATGAGATCTGTTTCCAAAGAGATAAATGGCTAAAGAATATGAATTGCCAGTTTTCAAAGGAAGACATCCAAGCTCCATCCACACTCATATGAAAAAAAAAGTTCCAAATCACCATTAATTAGAGAAATGCAAATTTAAGCAACTCTGCTTTACATTTGTCATGTTGGCAAAGATGATTAAAAGGGAAAATGGCAATTGTGGGAGGAATTATGGGAAAATATGCTCGATAATACACTATTTATTGGTAGAATTGTGAATTACTTTGGCTATTCTGGAAAGCCATTTGGAACTATTCCCTTCAAATTACTAAATTATTCATACTCTTTGATGCAGAAGTACTACTACTAAGTCTATACTTCAAAGAGATTAAAGAAAAAGTCAAAGGACCCATATATACAAAAATATTTATAGCAGTTCTTTTTATGGTGGCAAGGAACTAGAAACCAAGGAGGTACCTATTATCTGGAAAGTGGGAATTGGTTATTCATTGGCTCAATAGCAAGAGTGTTAGAAGTTAGGAAGACTTGAGCTAAAGTGGAACCTTAGACATTCATTATTTGTGAGACTGAATTACTTAACTTTTCTTAGCCTCTGTTTCCTCCATCTGTAAAAAGGAGATAATAACACTTGCCTTACAGAATTGCTGTGAGGATCAAATGGAATAACATATATAAAGTGCTTTGTAAACCTTAAAACACTATATAAATTCTAGTAATTTTTAAATTATCATATAAAAAAACTATTGTTTTAAGAAATGACAAAAGGAATTGTTTCTGAGAAAACTGGAAAAATTTGCATCAAACTAATGACCAAGCATAGGAAACTGATGATAATTATGGTACTCTACCTCCTAACACAGAGGTGATGAGTGCAGAATGAAATTGATATGTTTGGATATGGCTAAGCTTATTTAGCTTAATTATGATATTTTTATGTCAAGGTTTTGATTTTCTTCCTCTTCTTAGGGACAGGGGAGATGGAGAGAGAGAGAAAATACTCGATAATTGAAAAATAAAATAAAAATAACAATAAAGACAAATATGGCTTATTTTTATTGGAATATCACAGCTCAGAAAGAACAGCCTAAGCTAGAGAAAGTCACCTGGGAATAAGGAGTCATGCTTGGAACATTCCAAGAAGTAATTAGTTATCTTGTAACCTAGGGGGAAATTTCCATTCCTCCTTCTCCCCTTTTGAAAGGAGGAAAAGAAACCAAATTGAATGAGGCCCCCAATAGAGATTCATTAGTTGGATAAAAGCACTTACTTTCATGTTAATTCCTGAAATTCCTCTATTAGAAGTTTCATTTCACTATTAGAAATATGACTTTGAAATTGGCTACTCAAGGTGCTGTGACTTCTTCCTTGTGGGAACTCCCTCCACCAAAATAGCCTTATAGAATTACCTTAGAGTTTTAGTAATATTAATAACAATAGAGAGCCTTTCATAGTGCTTTAAGGTTTGCAAAGCACTTTACAAGTTTTATCTGTTTTATCTTCACAATGATCCCAGGAGGTCAATACTATTATTATCCCTATTTAAGTGACTGACTCATAGTGCTACAGAAGAAGAATTTAAACTCAAGCCTACTCCCAAATTGTCCAATATACCACAAAGCCTCTCTAAGAGAAATAATACAGTAATATGGTAACTCCGCTTCAGGCTAATGTGAAAGTGATTGATTATTGGTAAGATTTTGAAAGTGTGACAGTGGTTCAAATGGAGAAGAAAATTTCAAATTTTGCTTGCTTTATAATTTTACACAGAGCTGACTTTATTTTCAAACACTGGGGGAATATGATCTTATCATTGATCTTGTGCAAAACCATACACTAAGCATATCTTGGGCTCTCTCTGTCAGGTCATTTTTTCTGAATATCTTCATGTTGACACTGAGTCATGTCCTATTGGTTATCCATATTTCTCCTGTATTTAACTATTGTCTGTATGTTGCTCACTCATGTCACTTCTATTTGTCTTGTCTAACTCCACCTTGAGGGGAGAGATTATGTCTACGTGATTTAGTTTTTACAATACCTCCCAAAGGGCCAGGGAGAGACACTTAAGTGAATATGGTGCATTTGGAAGCTCTGAGACCCCAGGGAGATTTACAGCTCTTAGGCATCTTGACTGATTTGGTTTGAACATAAAGTCAAAAACACAGCTCTTGAATCCTGCCATCCTCCCTCCTCCTTCATTGTCTAAAAACACTTGGGAGTTCATAAAAGGTGAATAAGAGATTTCTTTCCTTCTTTCCTTTCTTTTTTTCCCTTCTTTTTTTCCTTCCTTCCTTCCTTCCTTCCTTCCTTCCTTCCTTCCTTCCTTCCTTCCTTCCTTCCTTCCTTCCTTCCTTCCTTCCTTCCTTCCTTCCTTCCTCCCTTCCTCCCTTCTTTCCTTCCTCCCTTCCTCCCTTCATTCTTTCCTTCCTTCCTTCTTTCTTTCCTTCTTTCTTTCCTTCCTTCCTTCCTTCTTTCTTTCAATTTCTTTTTTCTTTTTTTCTCTTTCTTTCTTTCTATCTTTTTTAGACAAATTTTTACTTTACATTTGTTTATTAATTTATCCAATAATCATCTAATGTATCTTATAGGCCCTGAATGTGAGCTGATACCATTGAAAGCCTTGCTGGCAGCCCAGGATAAACTTACAGTACCTAAGGTCATTATTTTCTCATCTATATCTCAAGGAACTATTTTTCTGAGATGTGAGAAGAGCAGAGGGAAAAAAAAGCTAGGGAGAACTAAGGGTTTGCTAACAGATCCTGTACTCTGCTGATTATATATATATATATATATCTATATATATATATTTTAAATTAAAAGCTTTTTATTTACAAAACACGAGTGATTTTTCTACATTGACCTTTGCAAAAACTTTTTTTTCCCCAAGCTTTTCCCCTCCTTCCCCCCACCCCCCACCCCTAGATGACAGGTAATCTAATATATGCTAAATAGGATAAATTATATGACAAATCCAATATATGTATACATATCTATATAGTTATCTTACTGCACAAGAAACATCAGATCTAGAAAGAGAAAAAAAACAACCTAAGAAGGAAAACAAAATGTATGGAAATATTCACAGAAAGCGTTAAAATGCTGTGTTGTGTTTAGCAAAGTTGCAGGATACAAAATAAATCCATATAAATCATCAGCATTTTTATACATCACCAACAAAATGCAACAGCAAGAGATACAAAGAGAAATTCCATTCAAAATAACTACCGATAGTATAAAATATTTGGGAATATATCTGCCAAGGGAAAGTCAGGATCTATATGAGCAAAACTACAAAACACTCTCCACACAAATAAAGTCAGATCTAAACAATTGAAAAAACATCAAGTGCTCTTGGATAGGTCGAGCGAATATAATAAAGATGGCAATACTACCTAAACTAATCTATCTATTTAGTGCTATACCAATCAAACTCCCAAGAGATTATTTAACTGAACTAGAAAAAATAACAACAAAATTCATCTGGAAAAACAAAAGGTCAAGACTTTCAAGGGAATTAATGAAAAAAAATGCAAATGAAGGTGGCCTAGCTGCACCAGATCTAAAACTATATTATAAAGCAGTAGTCACCAAAACCATTTGGTACTGGATAAGAAATAGAGTAGTGGATCAGTGGAATAGGTTAGGTTCACAGGACAAAATACTGAATGACAATAGTAATCTAGTGTTTGATAAACCCCAAAACCCCAGTTTTGGGGATAAAAACTCACTATTTGACAAAAACTGCTGGGATAATTGGGAACTAGTCTGGAAGAAATTAGGCATTGACCCACACCTAACACCATATACCAAGATAAGGTCAAAA
>JAJPUD010012959.1:1290-46672 GCA_023553655.1 Myrmecobius fasciatus
TATGATATCCGCTTCCGCTTTATGGGAGAGTTCATCCCATTCACATTCACAGATAGAATAACTAATTCTTTATTTCCTGCCATCTTATTTACCCAAGTTATGTTTTCCCCTTTCCTTTCCCCTTTCTCCCTTCCCCCCTCCTTAGTACTTTGCTTTTGATGACCCCTCCCCCAAACAATACTCCACCCTTTAGATCCCCTCCCCCTGTTTTTACTCCTTTCCCCTGATTCTTCTATTTTCCCTTCTATTAGTTTGTCCCTTACTTTTCCTCCTTTCCCTCCCACTTCCCTCTAGCAACAGACAAGTTTCTATGTGAAATCAAATGTCTGATATACACTTTTAGAGCCCAACCTGATGAGAGTAAGATTTACACAATGCTCATCTCCCTCCCCTCTTTCTCTCAATTATATTAGGTTTTCTTTGCCTCCTCAAGTGATGTTACTTTGTTTTTACTTCCTTTTTTTTAGATCTTATTTTACCACTTTTTCCCTCTTTTCCCCAGTATGACAACATTTTCCCCTCTAGTTTTCTTTTTCATATTATCAAAGTAATATCTAGTTAATTATACCCCCAAACTTTAAGTATCCCCCTAGTAAAAATAAAGTTCTCAAGAGTCCTTTCCTTTTTACCTTTTTATGCATCTCTTGAGTTCTGTGTTTGGGTGTCGAATTTTTTGTTCAGATCTGGTCTTTTCATTAGAAATAGGTGAAATTCACCTATGTCATTGAATGACCATCTTCTTCCCTGGAGGATAATGCTCATTCTAGCTGGATAGGTTATTCTTGGTTGTAATCCAAGTTCCTTTGGCCTTCAGAATATCTGGTTCCAGGCCCTTCGATCCCTCAGTGTGGAGGCTGACAGATCGTGTGTGATTCTGATTATTGATCCTCGGTATTTGAATTGTTTCTTTCTAGCTGCTAGCAGAATCTGTTCCTTGGTTCTATAGTCCTGAAATTTAGCCACGATATTCCTTGAGGTCTTAATTTTGGGGTCTCTTTCAGGAGGTGATCGGTGAATTCTTTCAATGGTGATTTTGCCCTTTGATTCTACAATCTCAGGGCAGTTTTCTTTCAGGATTTCCTGGAAGATAGTGTTTAGATTCTTTTTTTCATCATGGCTTTCAGGAAGTCCAATAATCCTTAGATTGTCTCTCCTAGATCTATTTTCCAAGTCAGTTGTTTTTCCTAGGAGATATTTCCTATTTTCTTCTAATTTTTCATTTTTTTGTTTTTGTTTGACTGATTCTTCAAGTCTTAGTGAGTCATTCACTTGCATTTGTTCAATTCTTATTTTTAAAGTGTTGTTTTCTTCAGTTACCTTTTTAAGCTCCTTTTGTAACTGGCCAATTTGTTCATTGCACTCTTTTTCCACTTCACTAATTTTATTTTTCAATAAATTGGTGTCTTTTTCTTATCTCTTTTGCAGGGCATCATATCCTTCTTGCAAGATATTGTATCCTTCTTGCATTGATTTCAGTTTATTTTCCCATTTATCCTCCAGCTCTCTTTTGAGGTTCTTTATGCAATCTTCCAGAAAGGTCTTTTGAAAAAATGACCAGTGATGGTCTTTAATACCTTCTTCTGGTATTTTATCTAAAGGAACCTCAGTATCTGGGGTCAATGCTTCTTTGCCTTGATAAAAGCTGTCTATGGTGAGAGCTCTCTTTTGCTTCTTCATTTTTTTTAGACAGCGTGGATATCTCTTTAAGGTAGGGGAAAAAAAAAACGGAGGCTGAAGATCTTTGCCCTGGGGCACTTCGTCGAGTTAACTTAAGGTGCTGGGCCGGTGGGGGCTAGGACTAAGTCCGAATTACTCCTTAAACAAGGCAAGTCTGTCAGAACACCTGCCCCCAATCAGGGCAGAGTGTCCCGAGTGCCTCAGATAAACTCCAGGTGTTTGGAATTTGGAGTTTGGAGTTTGGAATTTCTGCCAGGATGAGCTGAGCTGAGTCCCACCCTCACTTCCAGCCTACACAGGAGTCGTCTATTTATCTCTCTGTCCGAGTCAGACTAACCTGATATGAAGTTCTCCAGAGAGCCGTGCCCAAATATTTCTGAGTGCGTTGACTTGAATCAGTTCAGAGGCTTATTTTATTGTTGATTTGAGAGAAGATCGGAGGAGAGGCAGAGAGTCACCTTTTCACTCTGCCATCGTGGCTCCGCCCCCCAAAGAATCTCTTCTATCCTTCTTTTGAGATCATTCAACTTAATAGACTCATATCCATGACCTGTAAGTAGACTTCCTCTAAAAGCCCTGGTGATGATAAAGTTCTTAGGTATTACATGTATCATCAGCCCATATAGTAATGTAAATAATTTAACTTGTTTAATCCCTTGTAATTTCTGTCTCATATTTGCCTTATTATAATTCTCTTGAATCTTGTATGTTAATGTCAAATTTTCTATTTGGCTCTTTTCATTAAACTTACATTTTCCCCTCTATAGGATTATACTTGGTTTTGTTGGGTAGACTGCTCTTAGTAGTCTAGATAAATGCAGCTCCTTTGCCTTCCGGAAAATCATATTCTAAGCCTTTGACTTCTTCATAGTGGTAGCTACTAAATTTTGCCTCATGCTAATTGTGGCTCCATAGTATTTGAATTATTTCTTTCTGGTTTCTTATAGTATTTTCTCCCTGACCTGAGAGCTCTGGATTTTAACTATAATATTTCTAGGAGTTTATATTTGGGGATTTCTTTTGAGAGGTCACTGATGGATTTTTGCCTTCTACTTTCAAGATATGCGGGCAATTTTCTAATTTCTTTTTCTTTTCTTTTCTTTTCTTTTTTTCTTTTTCTTTTTTTTTTTGCTGAGGCAATTGGGGTTAAGTGACTTGCCTAGGGTCACACAGCTAGGAAGTGATAAGTGTCTGAGACCAGATTTGAACTCAGGTCCTCCTGACTTCAGGGCTGGTGCTCTGTCCACTGCTCCACCTAGCTGCCCCAATTTTCTAATTTCTTGAAACAAGATTTTTAGGCTTTTTGTTGTTGTTCATGGTTTTGGGGTATTCCAATAATTATAAAATGATCTCATCTTTATCTATTTTCCAGGTTAAATTTTTTCCTTTAAAATAATATTTCACATTTTCCTCTATTTTTAAATTTTTTTTTTACTTTCTTTTATAATTTCTTGGTATATCACAGAGTCATTAGCTTCCATTTGATCAATTTTATTTTTAGTATTTTTTCAGTATCCTTTACCAAGCTATTAATGATTTTAAAAATAAATTGTTATTAATCTAAAAAATACACAAAGGGGCAGCTAGGTGGCGCAGTGGTTAGAGCACCAGCCCTGAAGTCAGGAAGACCTGAGTTCAAATCTGGTCTCAGACACTTCCTAGCTGTGTGACTCTGGGCAAGTCACTTAACCCCAATTGCCTCAGCAAAAAGCAAAAAAAAAAAAAAAAAAAAAAAAAATACACAAAGAGGGAAAAAATTCTATTTTTACAGCACAGCATAAAGAGAGGTTTCATTGTAAAACCATGGATTTCCATTTTGTATTGTTTGATTTTGGGGGGAAAAACTGAGTAATAAATATACACATTGTTTTCAAAACTGCCCTGCTTTTCTGTACTCCTTTCTGAGATTTCTTTGGTTCTCTGCTATACACTTTTTATTTTTTTCTTCCTTCCTTTCCACCCCACCCTAAAGAAAGCTACAATTAAATACACACACACACACACACACACACACATATATATGCATACAAACACATATCACACACATATAAAATCATACTATACATTCTTCTATTAATCAGATCTTTCTCTGGAGGTGAATAGAATCTTCTCTTCTAGGCTTACTATAGAGCACATATAGATCCTTTTCATTTTTTTAATGATTTCTTTGGGATACAGACCTAGTTCCAGGGCTGCAAGATGAATTCGTCATTCAAAGTTATTTTTAGGACAATGATTCTGTTACTATGTACAACATTCTCTTGGTACTTCTCATTTCACTTTTCAGTATTTCATACAAAATTTTCCATGTTTTTCTAAAAATCCACCAGTTCTTTATTTCTTATAGCATAGAAGTATTTCTTCATAATCACATACCATAACTTGTTTAGCCATTCTCTGATTGAAGGGCCAATCTAGCCAATCTGCTAGATGTAAGATGATATTTCTCTAATCAGTAATGATTTAGAGAATCTTTTACATATGTATATGTATGTAGTTTTGAGTTCTTCATTAAAAACTGCTTGTTCATAATCTTTGATCATTTATCAATTGCTTATATTCTTAGAAATTTGACAAAGTTCTTTTTATATTTGAGAAATAAAATCTTTACCTGAGAGATTATCTATAAAAAACTCTCCTTCCAGTTTTCTGCTTTTCTTCTAATCTTGGCTACATTGGTTTTATTCGTAGAAAATCTTTTTAATTTAATATAATCAAAATTATCCATTTTAAATACCACAATATTTTCTATCTCTAGCTTCTTCATAATTTTTTTTTCTGATCTTTAAGGCAATATGTTCATGACCTGAGGTGGAAAAAAATAATTCACTGTGGCTTTTTCTTCTTAGAATTTGGTTTGGTGTATTTTTAAATGCAGTTTATAGGAGAAATTTTTGGGGAATTGAAGCCAAATTGCTGTTTTTCACTCCGCCATCTTGTTTCCACCCTGTCACACCTACCTTTCTCCCACAGTCAGTGCCTCTCATTCTCCAATTCTCTCTTCCTGGATAATGGATGCATCAGAGATTTGCTCCAGATTCCTGGATGCAATAACTTTCTCCCATGTTAAAGATTATTGAAGAAAGCAGTGACATTCATGGTTTATGGAAGAACAAGAAAAGTCTGCCTTCTCCTTCCTAAGGAAACTTGTGCTTATTCTTTAGGGGATTTTTCACTTCTCTGTTTCATTGCCCCATTATCTGAGAATTTTTTGTCTGCTTCTGCCCACAATTATTGATTCCCCTTGCAAACACCTTGTTCACAAGGTTAAAAGAATGAACAAGTTCATTTACAGATCAACGGAAACTGAAAGAAGCCACAGAAAAAAATGGTACCCTTCAGTAAATAGCCCTTCCCAGAGATCCTTATAACCCCAATCCTTTACAGAATACAATTGGTGGAGATCCCACTGCTTTTGTTTCTACAATATGTGCTGTCTATGGAGACTATTGCATTCTCTCAGACCATGTCATATCAGCCTCATCACTTTATCTGTATCTCTCCTCAGTTCCCAGCAGATGGTGCCTGGATGTTTTCCTTTATAGCTACGCCACTGAAACTCCATTTTAGGTTCTCTGTGAAGACACATCTACATCCTCTTTTACTGTTCTTAGTATCCCAGTTCACCCCACTTTCCTTAAGAGGTGAGAGGATGCTACTAGAGCTCTTCCATCTAGTCTGGGGCCTCAGGGACCTCCCTGTCCCTTCCTATAGCTCCAAAAGGACCTTGTTATGATTTTTTTCTTCTTGTGCCAGACTCTCACTTCTGGGAAATGAGTCTAGTCTTGGCAATACCTTACTCTCACACTATTTAGATCCCAGGACTCATAAGTCCCTCCTTTGCAATTGTATCTGCTGCTTCCTCCTATCAAGCTCTCTCCTACCTCTCCACCCTGTAGAGAAGGCTCACAAAGTGCTCAATGGCTTCCCTTGATAGTTGGAATAGAGGAAATGGGGAGAGGGAAATATGATTTTCTTGTTCTTTCATCCCATGACATGTATTTAGTCTTCCAGACTTTGGGGCTGTATGGATGGGAAGTTCCAGGGCTGCAAGCTTGCATGTCTACAAATATTCAGAACTACATTATTGCATGTCCTATAGACTGGGAAGCTGGAAATCAAGGAATTATACATAGAAGGTTGAATATTTGAGGAGTAAAACTGGGGAGCCTACAATTTAGCCCCATACTGGCTACAGAACTAGATCCCAGGAGATAAACTAGTTTTCCTTGTTTTTTTGTTCCTTCCTTCCTTCCTTCTTTCCCTTCCTTCCTTCCTTCCTTCCTTCCTTCCTTCCTTCCTTCCTTCCTTCCTTCCTTCCTTCCTTCCTTCTTTCCTTCCTTCCTTTCTTCTTTCCTTCCTCCTTTCTTCCCTTCTTTTCCTCCTCCCTCCCTCTTTTATCCTCTCCCTCCCTCTCTTCCTTCCTTCCTTCTTTTCTTCTTTCCTTTTTATTTACTTTACTTTTCTTTCTTTCCTCTTTCTTTTTTCTCCTTCCTTCCTTTTTATTTTTAACCAACATTTTTTCTCTCCATCCTATTTCCTCCCTCCCTCTCTTTCTCTTTTCCTCCCTTCTTCTCTTTCTCCCTTCTTCCCTCTTTCTTTCCCTCCCTTCCTTCTTCCCTCCTTTCCTCTTTCCTTTCCATCTTCCTCTCCCTCCCTTCCTCCCTCCCTTCCTTTCTTCCTTCATTTTGTTTCTTCTTTCCTTTTTATTTTTTAATCAACAATTTTTTTCTCCCTCCTATATCCTTCCTTTGAAAAGAAAAGAAAAACAAATAAACCAAAATTCTTGTGATGAATATGTAGTCAAACAAAAACAAATCCCCACAATGGCCACATACAAGAATTATATATTAATCTGCAATTGGACTCTATCATCTCACCGTGCAGAGGTAAGTAACATATTTTGCCTTGGGTCTTGGAACTTTTAAGTCTTTCAAAATTATTTGGGAATATACTGGCTTTTCTTCTGGAAGCCCTGTGACCGGTTTTATCTAAGTATTCTCTTTTATGTGAATGATTGCATGTTTGGAGAAGAATCTCAAGGCCCTGACACCAGGAATTCATTTGCTTGACAGGAGAGATGAGAATTGTCTGAGATAGTTTCTGCAGGGAATTTTATTACTTTCTCAGATTTCATTTAAAAACTGATTTGAGCTTGATTTGTCATAGCAGGGACCATTGGTGATAGCAGGTTCCAGGGACAGGGCAGCCCAGGGATCTCCTCCGTAGTAGGCCTCTGCTGTCCCCTGGCAGGTTCAGGCCACCTTAGTGCCCAGTCTGTTCAAACAGTATTGTGAAGCTATTTATGTCAAGCCTGATTGCTTTGTGTTGGGAATTTCAGTGGATTTTTGCTCAGGTGGGAATGGGACTAGAAATTCTTCCCCCAAGGCAGGAAACTTTCTGCTTTTCAGGAATCAGAGTGTAATGGCTTACCATTCCTGCTGAGCTTGGGGACCCTTCCTTGTCTCTGGCCAGGAGAAGGTCACCTTCTCCTGCTGTTAACATATGCTCAGACCACCTGTCATAGGCATAAGCACAAGTCCTTCATTTCCTGTGTGAGGTGGCATCAGGACAAACCATATTCGGGTCAGAGACTGTAAAAGCACCAAGATGATAGAAGATATGCTTTGTTTGACGGGGAGAAACTGAGAGATGATTGTAACAGTACTGAGAATTTTTTATGCAGAGCAGCCATTCCTCTGCAATGCCTGGAGCTTTGAGAAATTAAGTGACTTGACCAGGTTATAAAATAAATATTTGTTAGAGACAGGACTTGAATACAGGTCTTCTTAGAGGCTGCCTCTCTCAAGAGGACAAATCTTATAGAGTGATTCTATCAGTGCTAGTAGCTGTGTGGTGGAAAGAAACCTGGCTTGGGAATTGTAGAATCTGAGTTAGAATTTCAGTCTTCCCACTTCCTAGTCATGTGATTTTGGGCCAGGCATCCAAACTCTGAGTTTTCACATCTATAAAAAGAGAGAATTGGATATTTATGATGTCTAAGGATCCTTAAGCTGAACTATAGTGGGGGATGCTCGAAAAGAAGGGAGAAAGGGGAATGATTAGGGGAATGAGATAGGTTCTTCAATAATCTGTGACTTCTTCCCAATAAGGTACAGACTCTTCTCTCCCTGAGTGAAATGAAGGGTTTAGGACATCAAGCGGTTAATTGTGGAAATCATACTGATTCCATTTTGTGACTCAATTCTGAAGCTAGCCCAGTGCCTTTTCTGTTCAATTATGAGTTTAGTTCAAATTCTGTCTTGTGAGAAACTTCATTCAATTGTGGAAGAAAATCTCTGGCCTTTCATGGCTAGGAAACTGGACCACTAGTTCCTGCTATTTGGAGACCTTTAACCAAAGAAATCGTTTAGGTTAGTCAGATCCAAAGACTGATGCAAGGGCCTCTCTCACAATTGTACATTTCAAGGAACTTGCATGCCATACTGATCAATTAGTTATTGTTTCCATGTTACTTTGATTATTTATAGACACTTGCAAAGGATATGAACAATTTTCAGATGATGAAATTAAAGCCATCTATAAACATGAAAAAATACTCTAAATCAATATTGATTAGAGAAATGCAAATTAAAACAACTCTGAGATACCACTTCACACTTCTCAGATTGGTTAAGATGACTGGGAAAGATAATGATAAGTGTTGGAGGGAATATGGGAAAACCGGAACACTAATGCATTGTTGGTGCAGTTGTGAAATGATCCAAGTATTCTGGAGAACAATTTGGAACTAGGCTATAAAACTATGCATATCCTTTGATCCAGTATGCCAGCATGATACTGGGTCTGTATCCCAAGGAAATCACAAAGAAGAGAAAAGGACCCATATGTGCAAAAAAGTTTGTAGCAGCTCTTTTTGTGGTAGCAAAGTATTGGGAAATGAGTAGATGCCCATCAATTGATGAGTGGCTGAATAAGTTATGGTATATGAAAGTAATGAAATATTATTGTTCTATAAAAATAATGAAGATGATTTTAGAAAGGCCTAGAAAGATTTATGCAAACTGATGTTGAGCAAAACAAGCAGAACCAAGAACACACAGTACACAGTTAACAGCAAGACTGCATGATGATTAAATGTGGAAGGCTTGGTTCTTCTCAGCAGTTCAGTGATCCAAGGCAATTCCAATAAACTTTGGACAGAAAATGCCATCTACATTCAGGGAGAGAACTATGGGGACAATGTAAATCAACACATGCTATGTTCACTTTTTTCTTTTTTTCTTCTGTTTTATTTTTTCTCATGGTTTTTCCTTTTTGTTCTGATTTTTCTCTCCCAACATGATTCATAAAGAAATGTGTATTAACAAATTAATGTATGCATGTAACAAAAAAACCCCCAAATTTAAAAAAAAACATTATTTACATATACTTGGAGTGGGACACCTCCTTTTTAGATTCAGGGAATTAAACTTGTTTGCTTTTTCCCTCTCAACTTGGAAAGCCCCTTATGTTTCATAGAATTATAAATTAGATCACTTAATATCGTATTGCTTCCTTTTAATAAATTGCTCCTATTTGATTAATTGTTTGTAATGTATAAAAGTCTGTCTCCTCCTCAAGGTCCAGGCTTTTCTTCCCCTCTCTCTCCCCCTTCCATTTCTCCTCCTTCTTCTACTGTTTCTTCTTTCCCTCCCTTCTCTCTCCCTCCCCTCCCTCTCTCCCTTTCTCCCCCTTAGGTTTAAGTGACTTGTCCAGGGTTACATAGCTAATAAGTGTCTGGATTTGATCTAAGGTCCTCTTGATTACAGAGCCCGTTCTCTACCACTCCGCCACCTAGCGGCCCCTGCATGCATTGCTTAATGAATCAATGGCGTTTAGTAGATGGAAGCGTTTGTTTTCCTCGATTATTTCATCCTTTACCTGCTGCGTCCCTCAAATCAGAGAATCTTTCATTTTTATTTTTATTCTTCTAACCAAATCAAGTTGAACTGTCCAGAAATAATAGTGGTTCTTTTTTGCTCCTTTCAGCTCTGAATCCGGGACACTGGTGCAGGGGCAGAGTCTTCGACTAGGGCACTTGCCTGAGCTCTGCTACTGACTCGCTTTGTGGACTTGGCCAAATTATGTCCCTTCTCTGGGTCTCAAGTTTCCTCTTCTGCAAAATGGGGATATTGGACAATGATGATGGAGAGAAATATTACTACTTAACTTTAATTTTGCTTCTATTCTTTCTCCCAAGGACAATGATTTTTGTCTTAGAAGGAACAGAATAAAATTGGCTATTAACGGGAATTGGAATACGGGATAAGTAAGGAGAGATTAAGAAAAAAACCTCATTAAATTAACAAAGCAATTCCTTTAAAGAAACGAGTTGAAAGTTCAAAATAGAGAAATGACCAAACAAGTTGTGGTATATGATTGTAATAGAATACTATTGTGCTATAAGAAATTACTAAAGGGATAGTTTCAGAAAAACCTAAGAAGACAAAAACTTATAGACATAAAAAACTGGGAGAGACTGATATAAAGTGAAATGAGCAGAACCAGGATCAAATGTGAATTACTTAGCTATTCTCATTAATATATATATATATACATATACATACACATATGTATATATATAATTTTTTTAAAACTTTCTTGCTTTTTCTTTTTCTTTTTGGCTAGTATAGGAATGTGTTTTATATTGGTATATGTTTCACATGTAATATATGTTTTATATACCATCCCCTTATTTATTATAGCACAGTAGTATTCCATCACAATCATATGCCTTATTTAGGCATGCCTCAATTTGAACTTTAAACTCATTTCTTTCTTTTTTTATTTTTTTTATTTTATTTGCATAACATATGTGTGGGTAATTCTTCAACAATAACCCTTACATAGCTTTCCGTTACAAATTTTTTCCCCCCAACTTCCCCACCCCTTCCCTAGATGGCAGTATATCCACTACATGTTAATTATGTTAAAATATTGGCAAATCGAATATATGTATACATATTTCCAAACTTATCATTGTTGTGCAAGAAAAATCTTATCTACACAAACGATATATCAGATAAAGGAAACACAATGTAAGCAAACATCAATCAAGGATAAACTCATTTCTTTAAATGAGTTGTTTTTAATGAGGTTTTCTCTTATATAATTTCACATGTATAATGGGGATCATATTGCTTGCCTTTTCAGTAGGTATAAGAGGGACTGGAGAGAGAGAGATAATTTGGAACTGGAAATAAAAATTAAGAAGAAAAATTAGTTCTAGTCACTGGATCTGGATAAATGTCTCTCAGGGAGATGAAAGAAGTGACTGATGTGATTGCTGAATTACTGTGGGGGATGTTTGTAAAGGAGGGAGAATGGAGAGTGATGTAACAGAATTGAAAAAGGATGAATAGCCTGATTTCTTTTCCCAAAGGGGAATGAGGTAGTTCTCCAAACCATCGGCCTGTGTAATCTTGATTTGAATTCTTGGCAAAATTATAGAATATATTATTAAAAGAATGGCTAGTGAACATCCAGGAAAAGAACAGTAATCAGAAAGAGCTGCATTGGCTGTGTCAAAAAGAGGTCAGGCAGACTGACTCCATTCCCTTTTTGGGCAGGGTCATTTGAACTCTAGATCAGGGTACTAACAGTACAGGATAGCTGAATTTCAGCAAGGTGTTTGACAAAGTTGTTTATATTATCCCGGTGAACAAATTAAAAAGATGTTGGCTGTGTCATACCTAGTACAGTTAAGTGAATTTGAAATATGAATGACTGGACTACAAGTGTCATTACTCTTTGGGTAACTAATGGGACAATGCCAACTTGGCCATATAGCAAGTGGGATACTCCAGTAGAATATCCCAGGGATCTGCCCTTAATCTTGTTCTGTTCATTTTTTTCTTAAATCAATGACTTACATGTTATGTCATTATTTGAAGACTAAGATGTCATACTTATCAAATTTGTTGATATCACAAAACTAGGAGGAATTGCTAATATATTGGAACCAAGTTAGGATTTCCAAAGATCTCAAAAGGACTAAAATAGTGGACTGAATTAAAGAATATAAAATCAAATAGAGATAAATGTAAAGCCCTACATTTGAATTCACAACTGTACCATTACAAGATGGCTAGGCAACATTGTAGGTCAGTAGTGTGACATGACAGACAGGGAAGTCAATGGAAACTTTGGCTATGTGGACAGAGATATAATGTCCAGAATCAGGAGGGTTATACTTTCATCATATTCTGATCTGGTCATATCACATCTGGAGAATTGTGTTCAGCTCTGAGTGCTGTGTTTAAGATAAACATTGTAGATTTAGATGGACAAATTGAAATGAGTCCAGAGGAGGAAAACCAGTTCAGTAAGGAATCTTGAGATCAGTTTACACAATGATTGGTTGAAGGAGTTGAGGATGGTTAACCTGGAGAAGAGAAGGTTTATGGGAAAATATTAGCTTTCTTCAGTTTGCATAGAGAGGAGAGGTTAAATTTATTATTTGTCTCCCAGGGCACTGAATTAGGTGTGGAAGTTGCAGAGGGATAGACAGGATTGAAGTAATGAAAAACTTCCAAGGGATTAGAGCATTCCTAGGATGGATGATCCATTTTTGGAAAGGTTGATCCGTATTCAAGTATGAATTGAACAAGATGGTCTTCATGACCCTTTTCATTTTTAAAAGTCTGCAATCTCTCTGGTTACTTCCAGTTTGAACTAATGCTGTATGACTATACCTGCTGATAAGCTGAGCCAACAAACTCCTGAAATTGAGGGAAGAATTAGGTCCTTCTGAGTGCACCTGCCAAGTTTATTGAGGTCAATTTATTAATTTTGGTGATTATAGTTAAATCAATCAGATGAACATCTCTGCCTGAGCTATGCTGGTAGACAGTATAGTATAGTGGAAAAGCTCACTGGATGTGATATTGCCTCTAGGACCAAATGTAAATCACCTGATTCAGCTTCAAAAGTCCATCAGGACCCACGTTCTGAGATCCAGCTGAACTGGTCTCCTTTTCTCAGTTCTTTATGTACAACATCCTACCTTATCTTGGTGCCTTTGCACTGGCTGCCCCCACTCCCCTGACCAGGAATGCCTTCCCCCCCCCCCCCCGCCTCATAGAATGATTGATGTGGGGTCAGAGGTCTTGAGTTTGAATACTCCCTCAGTTGATAGGACTTGTATAACCTTAAGCAAATCATTTCTCCCCTCTGGGCCTATTTTCTCATTTGTAAAATGAGGAGGTTTGGGCCATATGATTTCTAAGATCTCTTTTAGTCCTGATTCTGTGATCTCTTTTCCCCAACCCCTGCTATAAACCTGATCTTAGGGTTAGGGCCATAAAGAATGTCTGGGATCCTGAGAAAGAAGGACCATGTGTGAGTGTAGACGTGTGGGTGTCTTGCTCACAAGAGAATAACAGACTAGTGGTTTGCTTTCTACTTTTCAGAAGTTTTATTATAAAGAAAGTTTGATATAAGCATTGTGAACAAAAACAAATATGTCAGGGCCAAGGGAGTCCCTTAACAAAGAAAATCAGAGCAAAACTAAATGGAAATAAACAAATGCCCCTTCTGAGAAACTGTAATTCTTGTGTATTTTTTTCCTTCCTTTTCCATAAATAGACAAAATCATCATCAGCAATTTTAAATAGATGGACATATGGCTGAAAAAAAAATAACAATGCCAGGCAACATGGCTAGAAACTGTCCATTTCTTGCTGTAGAAATCATAGAAACAGGTTTGGCAGGCTTTTTATACACATCTTCTGTCTATGTATAACTAAAAAAATGTGCTACAGTTAATATAAAATGCTTTTTTACTAGAAAGTAAACTACTATTTTTCTTCCACAAAAAAATCTTAAAGATGTCTTCAGCACAGGTCTAACACACTTAGTAATCTACTGACGTGGAGCCAACACACTCACGCCCAGGACAGTGGGCGTGTTTGTAAAACTGGGTTTGCATTTCTACCAGCCCTCTGGCCGGCCACCCGCCCCCCTCCCTGTGAGGCATGCCAGTGGGGTGTTTGTGGATTTTGGGATTTACTTTGCTGGATATCCAAGGCCTTTGCATGTACACTATTCACACATACTTCACATTTCCTTGCACAGATTGAGTGCCGTTAGCCAGTCAGAAGGCGCAGGTTGCTATGGGGCTGGCCCAGCAGGGAAGCCTGGTGCAGAAACTTGGGGCTGTGTCTAAGAGCAGGTCACTAGGGAAAGAGTTTGGAGCTAAGCTAAGCAAATGAACAGAAAAGGGAGTCTTGCTTGTTCTTTGGGGTTGGAGGTGGGGAGGGACCTAGCGAGCTCTTTGCCTTCAGAAGTTGGCTTTGGAGTTGGAAGAGGAACTGCTCCCCAGCTGGGCAATGTACAGGTGCCTTGGAACAGCCCTCCAGTCCACTGGGACTTCCTCGATGCTTCCTCCCAGTGTCCAGGCCCACATCCCCATGTCCTTCCTCTGAGCCTCGGAGGGGAGAAATGGCCGGTTTAGGTGAGGTAGAGAGACTTATCCCTTGGGAGCATGCTGAAGGGGAAAAAGAGGAGAGAGCAGTCAGATGGATGGCCCAAGGTCAGGAAATCGATGTCACCTGGGAGTATTTGACCCCCACCCCCCATGTCAGTCCCCCCTGACTCAAATCTGACCTCACTCTGACAACAGTTATCCATCTCTGGCTCATACATCCTCAACATTCAGTGAGACAGTCAGATTATAGAAATGGAGGCAGAAATAAATAATTCAGAGAAGTGACAATCCTATTGTACTCTGCCCTTATCAAACTTCCCCCAGAAGTAATGGGATTGACTGATTATTGTGCAAATTCTAGGACAGATGTTTTAGTAGGAAGAGTGACAAGCTTAAGTGTTCTAAGAGAGGCTACCAGGATAGTTAGAAACTCAAACCAAGTCATATAAGTTTAAGGAACCAGGAGAAAGATCATAGGGAGGAGGCTACAGCAATTGTTTATTTCAAATAGCCCAGAGAACATCAGGTGAAGGAGGGGCTAGTTTTTTATATTTGGCTCATTCTAGGAAAGAACTAGAGCTTTCAGGGGGCAATTATAGGAGGCAGATTTCAGCTACACACTTGGAGTAATTACTTAATAATAAGAGCTGTCCAAATAATCTCTGGAAAGACAGCGATCTCCCCATCACAGGAAATGGCAATAATGCAAGGTAGAGACTAGATGATGTACACAAGGGATTCACATACTGTGTGAACAAGATGCCCCATGTAACTCCTCTCAGCTTTGAGAGTCTATGACACAAGGGGGTAACACAGGCAGAAAATGGGGCAAGACAGAGAAAGGAGGTAGTAAGGAGGCAAGGTCCTAGGGAGATGGACTTTGGAAACCTGGTTGGTCTGGGGACCCTGCTATAGGCAAAGTGTTCCAGGAGATGGGCCCTCATTGAAACTAGTGGTAGCTTGGATGCTAGGAAGTGGTTCAGCCTCTTGATCATTGACATTTTGGTAACAATTGACCTTAAATTCTATGTTCAATTTAGCTTTAATATCATTTTTTGGGAAATTTTGGAATTTAAAGAACCAGAAATCTGATAATTTAACTATCCCATGATACAGTTCCACAGGACCATCTCTTGGGTCTAGACTCTAAATTCAGAATTTAACAGAACCTTAAATGACACCATTGACTATAACAGAACCTCATAAAACTTGGAATGATGGTTAGGATTTCTGGGATTAGATGGTTGAATTTAAAGAAGCCCAATAACTCTGTGGGTAGGTTTGGATATAGAAAGAAGAGATTTCCTCTTTTGACGAAAGCTCAATAATTTTATAGAGGAGGGTTCTAGAAAGAACTTTTTTTTAAAATTTTATTTGCATAACATATGTGTGGGTAATTCTTCAACATTAACCCTTACATAGCTTTCTGTTACAAATTTTTCCCCCCAACTCCCCACCCCTCCCTAGATGGCAAGATATCCACTACATGTTAATTATGTTAAAATATTGGCAAAACGAATATATGTATACATATTTCCAAACTTGTCATTGTTGTGCAAGAAAATCGTATCTACAAGAAAGAAATATCAGATAAAGCAAACACAATGTAAGCAAACATCAATCAAGAGTATGAGAATGTTATGTTGTGGTCCACATTTCACATCCCTCTCTCTGGGTGTATATGGCTTTCTTCAGTGAACAATTGGAGGTGGTTTGAAACATTTCATTGTTGAAGAGAGCCATGTTCATCAGAACTGATCATCATATAGTATTGTTGTTGCTGTGTATAATGATCTCCTGGTTCTGCTCATTTCACTCAGCATAAGTTCATGCAAGTCTAGAAAGAACTTTGCCCAAAGTCTCCAAGGATGTTAGTGACAGGGCCAGGATGAAGGCTCAGTTCTCCTGACTTCTGATCCAAGGCTCCTTCCTTGCCCCCTCCCCTTGGGCCAGACTTGCTTTATAAAATAAACGGCAATATCACATTGACCTTAATGTAAAATGGGGTTCTGCTCTTTCAGGTCCTGTTTACACTTTGGAGCTGAAAATATCTTTGCTTCTGTTGGGTTAATTCTTGAGATTGGTTTGGATTTTATACATTGTTCATCCTTCAGAAATGGTTTCATTGTTCTGGAAGAATGAAACTAGTCTCACAGCTTCACTCATTGGCATGTAGATTTAGAGTTAAGATTGATTTAGTGGTCAACAAGATTGGAACCTCAGGAATCAGGAAAGGCAGTCTGGAATGAATGAGCTCCTTGATGATCCAGCTGACTTTCTGAGTAATCTAGCTGGTATGGCCATAGACTAAAGAGGGTATTCTAGACCTACCTCAGGCCTGATCTGAACTTGCATTCAGCATAGATAACTGATCTCATAAAGACATTGCTTCAAGCTTAATCTAATTAAAATGTATTTTGACAAAGGGCAGATTCACAGAGTTTGAATCAGTCAATATTTTTTTAATTGTCAGATTTTTTCAAACCATCTTCCAAACAATGGATCTTTTAGGTCAAGACTAAACTTGAACAATTATCTATAATAGAGAAGGACAATGAGCAAATACAAGAGTGGTATGATTGTTTATGCTTTTCTTCAAGGCTACATTTTTAAGTAAGGCTACCTGCCTCAAATCTAGGTGGTACAGTGGATGGAGTTGGCTTGGAATAAGAAAGATTCATCTTTGTGAAGTCAGACACTTTTGAAAAATGACTAAACAGCAAAATCTGTCTTAAATCTAAAGCATTATCATAGAAAGTGCTGAGATTAATTTGTGAAATTTGTGGGATTGAGGTTACTAAAAGGCAATTACAAAATAATTTACAAACATCCTAATCAACGCTAAACAGCTTTAAATTTAAATAAATGTTAGCTTTGCTGATTCATGGGTTCAAAATAATCAATTGCACAAACACAGAATGAGGGTGGCAGCTGAAGGCAGGTGAAAATGATTTTGAAGGTTTTTCTTTTTGTGGGAAGCTGCAAACACAGTATGGGCCAATGGAGTGGCAGAGCATCCCAAAAAACTAATATGAGGGGGTTCTCTCACTAGAGGGCTTCAAGTGAAGGCCTGATGATTGTTGGGGAAGCTATAGGGGGTATTCTTGGTCAAAGATTAATTGGATCAGATAGTCCGTTGGTCTTTTGCCAGTGACATATTTGGGCATTAAAAAAGAAGCACAGTGTCTATCTCTCCCTGTTCAGATTTCATTTGGAGTACTAGTCAGTCCAATGCAGGTCATATTTGACCTTGTTGATGTTGTTGTCTCTCTTTCATTCTTGAAGAGGACCATCACTTCAGGGAGGTGATGCTGTGACATGCAAGTGAATTGGATTGAAGTGAGGGAGAGCTGGGCAAAATCATCAGCTTCACTTTTTTCTCTAGAGCCATTTGGGTCCAGTGGCCAGATATAGATCAGGAAACTGGAGAAGGAACAAAGTGAAGCTCATCTAAAGGGGGGCTGACCAGGAGAATGAGAAGACTCAACACAAGAGTCACTGTCATACAAGAATCCACTCGAGGAGTTGGCTAAGTTTAAACTGGAGAAGAGACTTGAGGAGTGGAGCAACATGATAGCTATCAATCAAACCTCTATCATGGGGAAGAGGAAATAGATATGTTTTGCTTGGAAATAGAGCAATGATGAGAAGTCATAAAACAATAGGTTGCGGCTCAGTATAGGGAAGACTTTCCTAATAATTAGAAGAAGAATATATTGCTTTGGGAAGTGGAGGATTCCCATGATGGGAGATCTTCCAGGGGAGCATGGATGATAACTGCTCATCTTATAGGTGACTTTGGAGGGAACTTCCAGCTCTGTGAGTTGTGCAGTTTTAGGTTTAGAGTTAAATATGGACTCTGCCACTTACACCTCAGTCAAGTCATTTACTCTCTCTGTGCCTCAGTTTCCTCATCTGTAAAAGGGCAGTGTTGGATTAGATATTCTCTAAGGTCCCTTCTCATTTAAAATCTCATGATCTCACCTTCTGTGATTCTATGAACATGCTTAGTATACTTCTTTGCCATAGCCTCCCTTAGATTTT
This sequence comes from Myrmecobius fasciatus, assembly GCA_023553655.1. Taxonomy (NCBI): domain Eukaryota; kingdom Metazoa; phylum Chordata; class Mammalia; order Dasyuromorphia; family Myrmecobiidae; genus Myrmecobius; species Myrmecobius fasciatus. The sequence goes on from JAJPUD010012959.1 coordinate 19,442, forward strand.
GTTGACATCTACTGGAGGGACTGACTGCCCCATGGAGTAGAGGGTTTAAAAAAAACAATGACATAACCCACAAGGAAGACAATTGGTATGAGTGAGCAGAAAGCATTGGGTAAAAGACTTTTTCTTATCTTAACCAGGACACAGCTTGATCTGTGGTCATTTAGGAAACAGAGTGATAGACTTCAATCGTCTTTTGCCCATGCATTCATACCTGATCAAGGAGCATTTTATGCAACTTCCTGTTGAGATTAGTCTGCACAGAAGGTACAATTTCACGATTTCATTTCCCTTAATTAGCAGAACAACTAGCTGTCAGGTTCCCCCCTGAACCCCCTTTAATATGTGCCAATTTAAGCTTTGCTCAAAGGAGATGGAAAGCTGCCCAGCAGAAGTGGCTTCCGGGCTAAGAGAACATGACTTGCTTTTGAAAAGCAGAAGTAAAAGAAATCTCCTATTTGGGGGCTCCCTCCCCTGCCAACTGGAACAATTTCAGTGGGAACAAGGAAACCACCTCTCCACATTTATTAGACTATTGTGGGGAATATGATCGCCCATCTCAAAACAGCAGAATGTGTAGAGTGAATGAAGCTCTGGGAAGACAGCTACGGAACTAGCCTTCTGCCAAAGAGACCAAAGGATTAACTGTGCTCCCTGATGCTTTCCTGGTCATGAGCTTCCCAGTGTTTCCCTCTCAATCAGCAATATGAATGGGATTTTGGAAAGTGAATGAATGACTGGAGAGACATCTTGCATTTAACAAAAATCACAGAATATCAAAGCTGGAAGGGACCTTAAAGATTATAGAATTAAATCCATTGTTATTATTAAAAATAATAACAATAGCTCTGGAGTACTTTAGATACACTGTCTCATTTTATGCTTTTAAATAGTGAGTTATTTTTTATGCCCATTGTACAGATCGGGAAACTGAGACTCAGAGAGCCTTTCCCAGGGTCATGCAATTAGTATGTGGACAGTATGGTGTTCAAATCCAGGTCCTCCTAATTTCCAAATCTAACATTCTATCCACAGCACCATACTAATATTATTTTACAGGTGAGAGGACTGAGGCAGTGGGAAAGGACTTGCCTTAAGTCACATAGGGAGTTAGCAGCAAAGCAGGGACAGAATCTAGGTCTGCTGAATCTCAGTGCAGGGCAATGCCCAGCATACTGTGTTGCTTGTACCAGTCATCTCAACACTGGCTGAAGTTAAATTGAGTTGGTTTCTCCCCAATCCCTGAGAAGAAGTACAAAGTTACTGACCTGCAGTGATTAATGCCACACTCTCGGTTGGGGTAATCACTGTCCCAGTCACTATTTCCTGGGGTGTTAGATGTGCCAGGGGAGCAGGAGCCAACGCTGCTTTGGAACTCAGGTGAGATATGTGAGAAATCCTGCAGAGAGATGGGATGGAGAGGAAAAAAAATACAAAAACATTACAAACCTGAGTAGGCAGGAACCGAAGCAGGGAACAAGGGAAGGTGCCTTGCTCAAGAACATGTGGAGTCTGACATGGCATAGAGCAATCCCTTCCATAGAACTCATGGCACTAGTAAGCCAAAGCTTTATCATTATTGTAGGAAACTCAGACTCATCTTGTTACTGAGCAATTTCTGGATGCATTGTGATGCACTGGGAAGGCTAGAGAATTTGGAATGTGTGGATCTGGGTTCAAATGTCATCTTCTCCTATTTACTATCCATTTGATTGCAGAAAAATTATTTAACTTTTCTGGGTCTCTGTTTCTTCACCTGAATAATAGGAGAGTTGGAATATGTGACCTATAAGGTTCCTTCCAGATCTAAATCTAGATTAGATCTTAAACTGGAATAGCTAAGGGAAGAAAGATCCATTGATGGTTTTCTGATCTGTCACTTTGAAGTCCCTTTATAACATTACGACAAATCTTAGGGATAATATCCCTAAACGAAAAGGACATCTTAGTTCTGTTGGGAAATCTATAGCTGATTGAACGTAGATATTATTTCTGTTGGCTAGTGGAGGGAGAAGCCAGGAGCCTTGATCACAGAGTTAGAGACCCTCTCCCCTTGCTTGCAAAGGAGAACTACTGTGACCAATTGGAAGATTAAGGTTTATGATCAGGGCGACCAAAAGTCACTGAGCACATCTACCTAGCAAAGGGTATATTCAGTAATGTATAAACCAATGGTCAGTCTGTGGTCACTGCCTCATCAACTTCCCTCAGCAAAACCTGTGGCATATTTTAGCACCCAGGCATGGGCAGCCAAAGCCTATAGAAACTTCCCTCTTCTGATTTTCTCTTCCTTTTGCCACTCCCTTTACCTCCTGATGCTCCACTTTCCATCTCTGAAAACATTAAATCAAGCTTTCCATCACTACAGAAAATAGTAGATCTACTTATTCCTTTCATCATCCATTTAATTTTCCAAAGCAAAATCCCCATCCCTGGCCATCACTTCTCTAGAACTAACTTCCAATTTTTGGAATATAAATCCCTTGAGGTTAAGAACTATATTTGTTTTTGTATTTGTATCCTTAATATTTTATAATCCCTGGCACATGGTAAGCGCTTAAATAGATGCTTATTTGGCACCTAGTAGGGGTTTAAAAAAATGACCTTTCGTCTAATTGAATCTAATCCCTTGATTTCAATGGATGATATGAAAATATCATCCCAATGGTAAATAATATCCAATCCAGGTCATTTTTACCCAAGAACCATCATGCAAAATTGTATATTTTCCTTCTAATCATCCTTTTCTCTCTTTTGGTCTATTGTTTTTCACTTAGAAAGATAGTACTTTTGAACTACCAGTAGCAGAATTTGTGTTCTGAATTCAAACCTCATGGTATGAATGGGATTGCATGAAACTATCCACATTCTCCCAAATGAGGAAACAAACTCCTAGAAAGGAGGAATTAATTTTTTTGTAAACCTAGTTCTAGGCACTAGGGATACAAAAAAATTCTAGTTTTTTTCTAGGTTCTAGGCACCAAGAGTGTTGGGAGGGGGTTAGCCCTTCAGCCCACATTTCTCTCTTTCTCTCTCCTCCCCCAAAAAGGACCCCTACTCCTGGGATGATGAGAGATGAAGGCAAGGATTTTTCCCTCCTCCCTCCTCACCTTTAATGGCTAGAGGAGAGTTTGCTGCCCAGCTGACCCCCTTTCTTCTGGTATGCCCTGAGGGCATGTCCAGATAATGTTGCTGCAGGAGAGATTCTTAGTAAATATTTATTGAATGAATTAAAGGGAAGGGCAAACCGAGATTTTTCTCTTTGGGAAGCCACGAGGCATATTTCTGGGATTAGACACAAAGGTCTTTATTTCACACGACTTGCTTTGCCATTCTAGGCGGAGCAAGGTTTGAGCCTGGCACTGGACAGAGTCAGGAAGCTGTTTGACCTGAAGCCTCACTCACCTGCTGCCCTGGAGGCGAGGTACTCATTGGGGGCTGGACCTGTAGTGCCATGGGTGGAGGAGACAAGATGGACTGCTGGGGGACTGGCTGCATGCTGAGGGATTGGTTGAGGATGGCGCTCTGGGGGTGATGCAGGGCCAGCTGCTGGTGGAGAGGAGGGCTGATCTGGAACGATGGCGGCGGCGGTGGCGGTGGCGAGGCACTGATGCTGGGCAGCATGGATTTGGAGTTTAGGGTCCTGGAGAGGCTGGGGTGAGGGTGGCCACGGTAGCCCTGGAGGTCCGATGGGGACAGGAAGGAGCCCAGGCCTGGGTAGGGTGACGAGGCCTGGGGTGGTATGGAATACATGGGCTGCTTGGGGGGAATCATTTTAGAAGGCGGATTGGGCTGGGTGGTCTTAGCCTCAGTCTGTTCAGCAGAGCTCTGGAAGGGAAGCGAGGACTCGATAAGCAAATGATAGTAATGTGCCTAAGAACATCCAATCCTGTGCTTTCTTCTATCCTATGGAATGGGACCTCTCCCTGGCACCGATTCTCTTGGCTCTGCTTTGGAAAGAGCTAACGTAGGTTATGGGACAAGGAGGAAAGCCTTCCCTCTAATCCTTCCCTACCCCTTCTCCAATTGGACTGATCCACTGTGAAGAAATGTGGCAGTCTACTTACATTCCAAGGAACTTTGGGGAGCAGAAGGGTCAAGAAAAGAACAGGTCAGTGGATTAAGGGTTAGCCTCCTTATGGAGAATACAGCCCTACTTTCTGGTTAGTCTATAAGGGGGTAGGAAGTAGATCTGTAACCACCTTGGCAGAGGGAGCTCCCAGTGAGGACTTTCCTTTTCTAGTGCAGGTTGGCACATTCTTTGCAATTATTCTCAGAGAGCTGCATGGATCATGGAGAAATTAAGCAACTTTCTCTGGCTCACAATCAATATGCATCAGAGACAAGACTTGAATCTGGGTCTTCCTGGCTCTGAGGCTAGCTTTCTATCTACCACATCCTACCAATTCTCAGTCTATAAGGAGCCGAAAAAATAGCAGCTATTAAAAATGTTGACATTGAAGATTTTATCTTGCTCCCTATGTCCATCTATCCCCAGCACTGTCCCCTAACCCGGATTATCTTTCTTGAGTATCTCTCAGCTGGCATTTACTCTAAGGGCCAGACACATACTCCATGTTCTTTCTCTGCTTTTCTTCTCTTCCCAAAGGCTTAGAACTGACACGAAGTTCCTAGGACTCTCCATTTGATCACCTTCTAAGACTCTGGGAGGAGAGTAAGGCTGACAGCTTTGTGCAGTCTTGCCTCTCTTAAATCCAATTCACTTCCCAGTCACCAATCTTGTAATGTCATTGGTCCTCTTCAAGAGAGAAGGATGAACAATAACAACTTTCCCTTCCCAATCACCTTCCCCATTTTGGGGTCTTATTTTCCCTATATTGCTTCTTAAAGTGGTTGTTACTACCTTTGTGACTTGCCAAAGCCATTTGTCCTTCTACAAAGGTAGGAGTTTCCCCATATCCTGCTGCCACCAGGAGTCACAGAAATTGATCTGTGTGTTCTCATGCCATCATATCCATGTCATTGCTAAGTGATATGAGGACTAGAGATTCTGATGATCTAGACTGGAGAAAAGGTATATGTGTGTGTCTCCAATTATGGAAGCAATTCAGGACCTTTCGTGATGGGGAACTCACTATCTTTCAAGATAGCCCATTCTACTTCTGAATAGCTCTAATGGTTAGGAAACTGTTTTTTATATTGAAACAAAACTGAGGTCACTCATTACAACTTCCTAGTGCTGTATTCTAGGCAGAATAATTCTTTCTTTAAATATTTTTTAACATTCATATTTTAATAGCATTTTGATTTCCAAATTTTCTCCCTTTCTTCCCCCTCCCTAAGATGGCAAGCAATTTAATATAGGTTATATATGGGCAATTATGTAAAACCTATTTCCATAGACAAAATAATTTTAAACTATCTTTCACATCACAGGCCTTTAGATCTTTAAAAAATATTTTAACTGCTCCCAAAATTGGAAAATGTGGCTTAGACAATGATTAAGGACTTGCTTGATTCTTGTAGCTTCTGACTGTTGAGCTTTTCTCCCCAAGGAAAATATTGCCAAGCAACAGAAATGGGAGGGGGTGGTCAAATAGTTGGAGAACTAATAGGCTGTGGGACCTGAGTTCAAGTTTCTTCTCTGTCACTAACTCCTTGTGTGAACTTGGACAAATCCCTTTTTAATCCCCAAGTCTCAATTTCCTCATTTAATTTAGAGCACTGGTTTAGATGAAGTGTAAGGTCCTGTTGAGTTTTGGCTGTTGATATTCCCTGAACACGATATCAGGTCTATGTTGTCTAGTGCCCATTTCTGTGCTGGGATGTGCCAGTCAGCTCTAAACACCTAGTCAATGGTTAGATTGTTGTTGTTGTTGTTATTTTGAGAGGCAAAATGACTTGCCTCGGGTCATACAGCTAGGACATGTTAAGTGTATGAGGTCATAGTTGAACTCAGGTCCTCCTGAATCCAGGGCCAGTGCTCCATCCACTGTGCCATCTAGCTGCCTCCCCAATATCTGAATTTATACATGTGACTACTGACACGTTGGAAATAGAAAATTGTCAAACATCGAGGTTTGATTTGTTGTTTTGATCATTGTGGAGACTTAAAAAATTGATGGAGATTTATGATGTAGATGAAACTAAAAACTGTATCCATCCTCCTCTGTTCCAAGACCCTGCTTGTTAAATATTTAGTAGCACACCCCTGCCTGTATCCCGTTAGCCTAAACAACAATAATATGGCTAAAAGTATGGGCAGCATGGTCACAGAATACTTCTTATCAAATAGCTCCTCCTCAGAGATTCTCAAGAGATGCAACTAATTTATTGCATCCAGAGAGCTTACTGGCTAGATGAAAAGTGGGGCTGGTTACCTTGGAAACGAGGCTGGCCCGGTAAGCTGCCAGGGCCTTTAAATATTCTTTCTTTGCAGCTTCCGTTTTCCTTTTATAGGCCTGAAAGAAGGAAACAAAGAATAGCTGTCAGTGAGAGGGGCTGAGTGAACTCCTGCCTCACCTGAGCACAAATCAGGTGCCTGCTGTACCTCCCAGAACCTGTGTAAGGTTATCAGTGAGAATTCTGGAGGACCATCTCCTCTCCTCCCAGAAGTCTGCCTCCTTCCTTCCATGTCCACAATGATATCTCTTAGCCTCCCTTGGTAGCACAGGAAGGGGTAAGCAGACCCCCCTTCTCACTAATCAATAATCACTCTCTCCTGTTCTTTTCCCTCAGGGTCTTAACTTCAGTAGTAGTCAGAATAGTTTTTGGAGTGAGAATTCCTGGGTTCAAATCCAGCCTCAGGCACTTATCAATTATGGGCTCCTGGGCAAATCTCCTAATCTCTCTAAGCCTTAGATTTCTAAAGCACAGAGTTGAAATAACAGTTGTAAAATGCTTTGCAAATTCTTAGAATTAGGAGTGGCTGATCGACCTTAATGAGTGTGGTATCTTAGTGGCTGTAGGCAGTGATAGTTCTATCAGGTTCCCTAGTCCTTGCAGATGTTTCTCCTTCCTGTGGTCACAGTGGACTTCTACAGGACAGCTGACCGTTAGCCTTCTGAGAATGCATGTGTACCCCATATGTATGTACACATATCTACATACATAGCTGGGAAATCAAGTGCAGGCTGTGCTCTAAAGAGCACTTGACCTAAAGCCATCCCTGATGGCTGCAATCCTGGAATATGATGAACTCAGAGAGGGAAGTGAGACTGTTCCCAGAGTGGCTCCAGGGATCACAGATTACTGCATTTGGATTCAGAACTGAGTTTGGATTCCTGCATTTGGCTACTGAGTGAAATGGGGGGTCTTGGTTCTGGCCCGTTTCACTCTTTATGAGCTGTGTGGTCTTGCATGAGTCCCTTGTTCCTGATGAGCCTTAGATTTCTCACCTGGAAAGTGAGGAGAATTGCTCCTGCTCCCTCTGGCTTGTCAAGGGTCACTTGTCTCCTCATCTCCCCAGAGTGTGAGCTCCTTGAAAGCAGGGATTGTGTTTTTTCTTTCTTTGTATCCACAGGGTTTAGCACAGTGCCTGGCATATAGTAGTAAGGACTTATAGTTGTCTCTTAACTGATAGCAAATGTGAAAATGATTTGAAAGCATATACCAATGTGAAAAATTATTACACTGTTCTTGAACCTCTGTCAAAATAGCTCCTTCCTAGGAATGGGTCTGGGAATTTCTTTAACCAACTAGGCCAGGATAATGCTATACATTTGTATCCTGAGGTTTTGTGGAAAGAGTGCTGGATTTGAAGGCAAGGCCCAAAGTCTAGGTATTTATGATAATAATGACAACAATATCTACATAATACTTTACTATATTATCTCTTTTTATTTTCATAACAATTCTGATAGGTAGATGTTATTATTATTCTCATTTTACAAATGAGGAAATCAAGGCAGGTGGCAAGTAAATGACTTGCACAGGCTTACACAACTATTAAATGACTGAAGGTAGGTTTGAAATCTTCCTGTTTTCAATCCTCTATCAACCATACCACCTCGCTCTGCCATTTATTACCTGTGCAGCTTTGGATATTTAATCTCTCTGGGTCTTAGCTTACTTTGCTTTTTCTTCCTCCCTCCGTCCTTTCCTTCCTTCCTTCCTTCCTTCCTTCCTTCCTTCCTTCCTTCCTTCCTTCCTTCCTTCCTTCCTTCCTTTCCTTCCTTCCTTCCTTCCTTCCTTCCTTCCTTCCTTCCTTCCTTCCTTCCTTCCTTCCTTCCTTCCTTCCTTTTCTCCTTCCTTTCCTCCTTCCTTTCCTTCTTCCTTCCTTCCTTTCCTTCTTCCTTCCTTCCTTCCTTCCTTCCTTCCTTCCTTCCTTCCTTTCCTTCTTCCTTTCCTTCCTTTCCTTCCTTCCTCCCTTCCTTCCTTTCCTTCCTTCCTTCCTTCCTTCCTTCCTTCCTTCCTCCCTTCCTTCCTTCCTTCCTTCCTTTCTTCCTTCCTCCCTTCCTTCCTTTCCTTCCTTCCTTCCTTCCTTCCTTCCTTCCTTCCTTCCTTCCTTTCTTCCTTCCTTCCTTCCTTCCCTCCTTCCCTTCCTTTCCTTCCTTCCTTCCTTCCCTCCTTCCCTTCCCTCCTTCCTTCCTTCCTCCCTCCCTCCCTCCCTCCCTTCTTCCCTCCCTCCCTCCCTCCCTTCCTTCCTTCCTTCCTTCCTTCCTTCCTTCCTTCCTTCCTTCCTTCCTTCCTTCCTTCCTTCCTTCCTTCCTTCCTTTCTCCCTTCCTTCCTTCCTTCCTTCCTTCCTTCCTTCCTTCCTTCCTTCCTTCTTTCCTTCCTCCCTTTCTGTCTTTCTTTCGGGCAATAGGGGCTATGTGACTTGCCCAGGATCACACTAGGAAGTGTTAAGTGTCTGAGGCCGACCACATTTGAACTCAGAAAGATGAGTCCTCCTGATTTCAGGCCCACTGCTCCACCTAGCTCTTTTTAATAGCCCAGGACCTGCCAGTGTGACTCACAAGAAGTCTGGCTGCCTTCACTTAACACCTGGGGGAAGCATTCAAGACAGTGAAGAAAAACAATGTATCGGTATTGGCCATATTCTGGTTCCATTGCTCTAGAAGGATCAAGATTATTGCTGAAGTTGATTAGTGGAATAGGATAGGATCACAGGACAAACTAGGCAATAACTATAGCAGTCTAGTGTTTCATAAACCCAAAGACTCCAGATCTTGGGATAAGTACTTACTATTTGACAAAAACTTCTGGGAAAATTGGAAACTAGTGTGGAAGAAATTAGGGCTTGACCCACACCTAACACCACATAAGATCTAAATGGGTTCATGATTTAGATATAAAAAGTGATATTATAAGCAAATTAGAGGTACATAGGATAGTTTACTTCTCAGACCTGTGGAGAATGAATAAATTTATATCCAAAGAAGAACTGGAACTCTTAATTGAACACCAGATAGATAATTTTGACTATATTAAGTAAAAAAAGTTTTTGTACAAACAAAACTAATGCAGACAAGATTAGGAGGGAAGCAATAAATTGGGAAATCATCTTTACATTTAAGGGTTCTGATAAAGGCCTCATTTCTAAAATATATAGAGAATTGTCTCATATTTATAAGAATTCAAGCCACTCTCCAATCGATAAATGGTCAAAGGATATGAACAATTTTCGGATGACTAATTAAATTAATTAAAACTATTTCTAGTCATATGAAAAGGTGCTCCAAATCACTATTGATCAGAGAAATGCAAATTAAGACAACTCTGAGGTACTACTACACACCTGTCAAATTGGCTAAAATGACAGGAAAAGATAATGATGAATGTTGGAGGGGATGTGGGAAAAATGGGACATTCATACATTGTCGGTGGAACTGTGAATGGATCCAGCCATTCTGGAGAGCAATTTGGAAAAGTTATCAAACTGTACATGCCCTTTGACCCAACAGTGTTTCTATTGGGCTTATATCCCAAAGAGATCTTAAAGGAAAGAAAAGGCCCCACATGTGCAAGAATGTTTGTGGCAGCCCTTTTTGTAGTGGCTGAAAAAGTGACTGGAAACTGAATGGATGCCCATCAATTGGAGAGTGGCTGAACAAATTATGATATATGAATGTTGTGGAATATTATTGTTCTGTAAAATATGATCAGCAGGATGATTTCAGAGAGGCCTGGAGAGACTTGCATGAACTGATGCTGAGTGAAATCAGCAGAACCAGTAAATCATTATACACGGCAACAATACTATATGATGATCAATTCTGATGGACATGGCTCTCTTCAACAATGAAATGTTTTAAAACAGTTCCAATTGTTCAGTGAAGAAAGCCATATACCTCCAGAGAGAGGGGTATAAAATGTGGATCACAATGTAACATTTTCATACTCTCTATTGATGTTTGCTTGCATTATATTTCCCTTCTCAGATTTTTTTTCTTGTAGATCTGACTTTTTTTTTGCACAGCAAGATAACTGTAAAAATATGTATACACATACTCGATTTATCAAGTATTTTAACATAATTAACATGTAGTAGACTTCCTGCCATCTAGGAGAGGGGTGGGGACTGGGGGGGGGAATTTGTAATGGAAAGCTTTATAAGGGTCAATGTTGAAGGATTACCCATACATATGTTTTGCAAATAAAAAGCTTTAATTAAAAAAAAAAAAGAGTACTGCTGAACCACTGGGAGATTATTTCAATCCTTTTAAAATTTTCACTTAATTTTTTTAATTAACAAAAATCTATTTTCCTTCCTTCTCTTCTGCTCTCCCTATTCCCCACCCCATTGAGAAAAAAAGGTTATAAAAATATGCATAAGGAGGCAATACAAATTCCCATGTTGTCCATGAGGGTGTATTTTATTCAAGATATCTGGGACTTAAGGAAGCTTCTTCATCTCCCCTAATACCAGGCTTCCCTTCTTTCACTGCCTCTTGTAGAATTTCTGAGGCTCCATAGAGTTTCTATTTGTAGGATTCAACTGTGTGTCTGTGTGGGGTAGTTCTGATGTGTTGTCTGGCAGAGTGGGAAGCTCTTCAGAGATTCTTTTAGTCTCTTTATCTGTAGGTTGTAAGGAAGAGAGATGGGGATTTGTTTGTGATAGTATCTGGTCCCAAACTCTGCTGATTAAGACAACGGAAAGTCGTTTTCTGAGGTTTGCCATTTCTTTATAATTAGAGAGCATTTGTAGGGAGAGAGACAACAAGGCTTATCTTTCTGGCTGTTCCAAACACTGAATCTCTTCATTCAAGTGTTTATATATGAGGAGGGGTACTTATTTTGGGGGCAAATTCAGTTAAGGAAAGGCTAGAGGATAATTTGATCACACTGGGAGATGGAGCAGTTCATTCTATCTCCCCCTGCCAGAGAATTTAGCTGCTGTCCTCAAAAGGGGTTCATAGGAGAAGGTACACAGTTACTGGAGCTTGAGAATGTTTGCTGGGGGTAGAGGTGGGGGAAGGGAAGCTCTATTCTGTGGTATGGGTTGGTACCAGGGGAGGTGTGAGGATGCTAAGTGCTGCAAAAACAAAGTGCACACCTTTGTCCCCTTCTCCCATGTCAGTCAGTATCACACTGGGATGGCTTGGTCATTCATTACCCCAAGCTCCTTCCTGGTGGGTCAATGTCTCCTGATACAAGATTGGTTGGTATGGATTCTCTCCCCGAGAAGTCATCAATAATGTGTTAGGGACACCTACTCATGCGAACTTTTCCTGAGAAGAACTCAGTCTCAATGACTCTCAGGATTCCTCCTTGGTCAGAAAAAGGGCCTAGGTCTTTTGGGAACCCAGTTCCCTGAGTTGCAATATTAATCACAGTTTTTAGCTGGCTTACCAATCACAAGAACCCAAATGTGATCATAAAAAATTAGATACAACTGAACAAGAACAAGAAATATAGAGTTTCTGCCTTTTTCCTTAAAGCTCTGCATGCTTGAGCTTAGAAGTAAAAATCAGGAGTAGTCTAAAGTAAAAATTTGTTTGTTTCCATTTCTAATCAGAGAGCTACTCTTCCCATGGAACACTTATATGTTCCATGCGAATTATATATTGAGAGCTGGAAGAAACCTTAGAGATTATTTCATTTAAACTTCCCCTTTTAGGACCCACATTGTGCAAAAATGTTTGTGGCAGACCTTTTTGTAGTGGCTACAAACTGGAAACTGAAAGGATGTCCATCAATTGGAGAATGGCTGAAAAAATTATGGTATATGAATGTTATGGAATATTATTGCTCTGTAAGAAATGACCAGCAGGATGATTTCAGAGGCCTGGAGAGACTTGCATGAACTGATGCTGAGTGAAATGAGCAGAACCAGGAGATCGTTATACATGGCAACAACAATACTATATGATGATCAATTCTGATGGACATGGCTCTCTTCAACAATGAAATGTTTCAAACCAGTTCCAGATGTTTAGGGATGAAGAAAGCCATATACATCCAGAGAAAGCCTATGGGAACTGAGTGTGGACCACAACATAGCATTTTCATGCTTTCTGTTGATATTTGCTTGCATTTTGTTTTCCTTTCTCAGATTTTTTTTTCTTTCTAGATCCGTTTTTTTTTTTTTTTTGGTGCAACAAGATAACTGTATAAATATGTATACATATATTAGATTTATCATATATTTTTAACATATTTAACATGTATTAGACTACCTGCCATCTAGGGGAGGTGGAAGGGGAAAGAGGGGAAAATTTGCAACTGAAAGTTTTGCAAGGGTCAATGTTGAAAAATTAACCATGCATATGTTTTGTAAATAAAAAGCTTTAATAAAAAAATAAACTTCCCCTTTTATATGTAAGAAAGCTTAGACTCAGAGAGATTAAGAGAAAGCAATACTTGACTACCTTAGTTGGGACCAGAAACTCTTGGAGAAACCACATGTCTGAGGGGCTGGAAGGGGTACTCAGAATTATTATTAGCCAACTGGAAAAAATAATTATAAACTTGAGTAATAGAAACTTACTGTCTCTTTTAAAATATATTTTATGAAAATAAAGTGTGTATATTCCTCTACCTTTCCTCTCCACCAGAAAAAGCTTGGCTTTTTAGACAAGCCAAGTTGGTCTCCTTTCTGTTGGAGAAAGGAATCTCATTGAACCCCTTTTTGGTTCAGCAAGCTTATTTTATTTTATTTTATTTTATTTTTTAAGCAAGTTTAGATAGAAGGGCCTGATAGAAAGGGACATGATTCCCTTTGCTCTGGATTGTAGGATCTTAACCAACCAGAGTTTTATTGTTCTTTGTTGTTGTTGTTGTTGTTTTTGTTTGTTTTTGTTTTGTTTTGTTTTTACAATGCAGTGAAGTGCTAGGAATGATTTGTTAAAGAAGAGGCATGATATAGAAGGCTAAAACTGTTTTTGAGTTAGGGAGACCTGATTGAATTTGAATCCTGCATCAGATACTTGCTAGCTGTGTGACCCTGGACATGTTACTTAACTTCTCTCAGCTTCAGTTTCTTTACCTATAAAATGGGAATAATAATAGTACCTACTTCATAGCTTGGAATCAAATGACCGATCGCCACTTTTATTAGAGCACTTAATGGCTATAGACCTGCCTCTTCTTCTTATAGAAACCCAGATAAACAGGGCCACCTCACATATGCAATCTTTTCATTATTTACCTCTGCAATATTTCCTTATCTCCATCTCCTTTTCTCCATTCACACAACTATAGCCCTTTTGCAGACCTTCATCTCTTCTGCCTGAATTATGGCCTTAGAATTCTAATTGGTTTTCCTGCCTCAAATTTGTCCCCGCTCCATTCATCCACCACTTAGCTGCCAAAATGATCTTCTTAAAGTGTGGGTCCTTCCCTAGCTTTCCACTTTTTGTATATTAATTTTCTTTCACATACAATCTGATCCAGCTATCCTGGATTTTTACTCATACAAACAGACACACCCCTCTATGCTTTTCTGAACTGAACTTTCAAGGAAATTAGGAATTCTGAGAGGCAGAGATAAGAAAGAACATCCTAGGCATGGGGTTGGGGAGGTCTATGCAAAGGTACAGAGATGAGAAATGGGAGGGTTGAGGGCAAGGAACAGAAAGAAAGCCATTTTTCCTAGATTATAGGATCTAACAGAGAAACAAGCTTGATAAGGGAAGGTTGGAGCCAGGCTGTCAAATGCCAGGCAGAGGGAGTTTCTATTCATGTTGTTTTGTATTTACAGGTAATAGGAAGTCATTGGAGTTTTTGTGAGCAAGGTAATGACATGGTTAGACTTTTGTTTTAGAAAAATCACTTTTGGCAGCTGTGTGGAGGAGAAATTGGAAAGGGAAAACTTGAGGGAGGGAGACCAATTAAGGAGAAGCTGTAATAGTCCATGAGGGAACTGATGAAGGCCTAAACAAGCATGGAGGCCATGTGAGTAGAGAGAAGGGCATGGATGCAAGAGATATCCTGTAAATAAAACTGACATGGCACAGGAACTGATTGGATGTGTAAGGTGAGGAAGAGGAAGGAGTCAGGGATGACTAAGATCCATTACTTGCTTCACAGATAGGTACTCTAAACAAATAGAGAAATTCAAAAGATGAGTGAGTTTTAGTGGTAGTAGTGAGATAAGTTCAATTTTGGACAAGCTGAATTTGACATGCCAGTAGGGCATCCCAGTTTGAAATGTCCAGTAGGTGGTTGGTGATGAGAGCTAGGAACCAGATGAAAATAGAGATGAAAATTAAATTCCTAGGAGATGGGGAGGAGAAGGAAGAAGAAATAGGGATAAGAAGGGAAGGAGGGAGAAGGTGGGGAGAAAAAAGACTGAGAGAGAAAGAGACAGAGACAGAGAGAGAAAGAGCAGTGAGAGAGAGACAGAGAGAGAAGAAAAGAGAGAGAGAGAAAGAGAGAAGAAAAGAGAGAGAGATGGGGAGGAAGAGAGACAGGTAGAAATGAGGGTCATTCTCTAATTTTTTCCTTTTTATTTATTAATTTTCATTTACATACTCTCTGATCCAGATATCTTGGATTTTACACCCACACACCCACACCCACACCCACCCACACCCACCTCTGTGCTTTTCTGAATTGAAATTTTGAGGAAATTAGAAATTCTGAGAAGCAAAGATAAGAAAAGAGCACATCCTAGACATGTAGTTGGGGTGGTCTGTGTAAAAAAAGAGACAGAGAAAGAGAGACACAGAAAGAGACAGAGAGACAGAGACAGAAAAAGAGAGACTCAGACAGAGAGAGAGAGAAGAAAAAAGAGAGATGGGGAGAGAGAGACAGAGAGAAGTGTGGGTCCTTCCTTAGCTTTCCCCTTTTTGTTTATTAATTTTCATTTACATACTCTCTGATCCAGAGAAAGAGACAGAGACACAGAATGAGACAGAGAAAGACACACACACAGAGAAAGACAAATAGAGAAAGACAGAGACACAGAATGAGATAGAAAGAAACAGAGACAGAGAGACAGGAAGAGAAAGACAGAAAGAGACAAGGAGAGAGGAGACAGACAGACAGACAGGGATGAGAGACAAGCAGAGATAGATACAGATGCTGCTTAGGACAAAAGCCTTCATTAACTGCCCCCACAGTTAAGGGCCCTGACTTAGATAATAATCTAGCTAAGGAAATGGAGAAGGAGCTGTCAGACTCGGGGAGAGCCGAAAGAGCCCAGACCTGTGAGAGCCCAACAGAAGAGAATGGAGGGAGGAGGAGAGCGAGGGCTATAGCGTCTTATTCAGCAGAGATCAAGGAGGAGAAATGAGAGAATATTCGGGAATTCACCTATTTTGTCTGGGCTTCCAAGTCCTCATCTGTAAAAGAGGGGTGTGACCTAGATGACGTCAGCAACAGCAGCCACATGGCGCAGTGGATAGAGCACCAGCCCTGAAGTCAGAAAGACCTGAGTTCAAATTCAGTCTCAGATGCTTAACACTTCCTAGCTGCGTGACCCTGGGCAAGTCACTTAACCCCAACTGCCTCAGGACAAAAAGAAGTGACTCCGGGACTCTCACTGTAGGGACAAGCTAGTCCCACAAGCTGGGAGAAAGGTTTTTGCTCAGGGAGATCCCGTCCTCCTCAGATCACAAGCTGCCGGCAGCCTCCTACCCAGTCCTTAAGGTAACAACGGCCTTGACTTTAGGTGTCCATTGTATGGGACTGGAAGCTGACAGTGAGAGCAAAGTTCAGATCCTGCCAGGGAAATGGCTCTTTAAGCAAAGGAAAGTGGGGGCAGTCGGCAGGATGGACGTATTTGAGTCAGGTACTAATGAAAGGGTTCCACAAAACCAGGCGATTTTAGAGCTGGAAAGGTGCCAGAGTCTGGTGGCTGAGCAGCAAAGGCTGTAAGGGAAGCAATCCCAGGTTCGGACCAGGGATGTCTGACCGCTCGCTCGCTGCAGGTGGAGAGGGGCAGGAACGGACTCTAAGCTGAATCACCAACCTTTTCTCTATCACTTTCCTAACTCTGCCCGGTCAGTTAAAGAACAAGCCCAGCCCTGGTTTGTTGGGCTTGCTCATTTCTGGGTGCAGATGCTCTCACCAGCGCACAAGAACACGGCCGGCTCGTGGCAGTCAAGACCAGTGGGTTGGAGGTTCCTAACAAATCACTGCGTTGCTGGGCTCCTGCTCACCTTCCCTTTCCCAGCTATGAAACAAGGGTAGTGGTTGTGGGTAAAAAGCAAATGTGTAAGGTTCTTCCCAGATGAGACTCTCTTAAGACAACTCTGCTTGCAGCCATGCTAGACCTCAGAAGGGAGCAGCTGTGACACATCTGGATGGGAGTTACTGTACCCCCAAACACAGAAGGCTGGGGAATACATCCAGTTGCAGGGAAGATGAGCTCGCTTACTCCAGTGCATTGTTGGGGTGGGGATAAGGGACAGATGGAGAGAGGAAACCAAGCAATGTAAGAGTGGGAAGCAGGATGGTGGGATGGGACAGGACCTGGGTGCAAGCCCTGCACCGCTTATAGCTTAACTTCTCTGGGTCTCAGCTTCCCTATCTAGAAAGGTTTGGACTAAATAGCCTTTTCAGCTTGAAATCTATGATGATCATAACTTAGCCACTTGTTTGGGAATGAAGGGCCAGTGAGGTCCTGGACCTTGGAAATTTATTTGATAGTATCTCCATCCCTTTCCCTTCCCTGAAGATTTCCAGAGACCTCTAAAGAGGTCATCACAGCCTTCTCTGGAGGGCAGGAAGGAAGGTTTATTCTCTCAGTATAATGTAAGCTCTTTGAGGCAAGGGCCTTTTTTCATTTTTTTTTTTTTTGTCTTTGTATTTCCAGCAACTGAGAAAGAGAGTGCTAAAGCAGGTCTGAGGGCAGGCCTCTAAGCTGGGGTTCAAATCTCACATACTGGCTGTGTGACCCTGGAAAAGTCACAAAATTATATTGTATAAATTTCAAAGATTCTGTGTTTCAGGAAAGGTGCCAATCTTTCTTAGTAGAGATAGATCCTCACTGGGAATTCCCTAAACCAATGAAATCATAAGTTTGATTTAAAAAAAATCTCTGGCACTTAGCACAGGGCCTGGCACACAGTGTTCACTTAGTAAATCTTGTGGAATTGGATTGAAATATCTAGGTTATTTCACTGATTTCACTTTGCAAGAGGGAAAATTTCCTTCCCTAAATCATGAAGCAGTCAGAATAGAACTATATATAATATATAAACTATATTCTTAAATGTGCTAATGTTTGTCCAGAAGAGACCATGAAATCCGGGAATTTCAGCATGAGCTCTCCATCCTAAATGGAGTGGCTGCTACTGCTGCCAGGAAATAGGGATGGGGGAGATGAAAGAAGCTGCTGTTTGGGACAACTGAGGAACAGAGGGGAAGTGAGGAGACCACACAGAAGGTGCTTCTCTCCTCCTCCTCCCCCTTTCTAAGACCTCTCTCTGTCCTTGGCTGGGGTATTAGGAAAAGGAAAGGGGAGTTTAGGGAAATTCTATAATCAGAATCCTTGGAAGTCACTGAGTCAGGAGTCAGGTGTAATTTCAATTTGGAGTTAAGAGCCTGGAAGAAAGTATCAGAAGAGGAGAGAAGAGAGACAGAGATTGAGAGAGACAAAGACAAAGAGAGAGAGAGATAGTGAGATAGAGACAGAGATAGAGAGAGACAGAGAAAGGGGAAGTAGATAGGAAGAGAGACAGAGGCAACAAGATAGCAATAGGAAGATAGAAACAGAGAGATAGAGAAAGGGAGAGACAGAGAGGAAGAAAGAGGCAAAGAGAGACAAACCAAAGTGAGATAAAGACAAAGACACAAAGAGATAGAGAGAATCAGAGAAAAGGAGAGGTGGAGAAAGAAAGAGACACAGAGAGAGATAGGGGCAGTAAAAGAGAGAAAGAGACAGAGACAAAAAGAGACAGAAGCCAGGGACACAGAGACCCACTGAAAGAGAGAAAGAAGGGAAAGATGAGGGGGTTCCTTCAACTAATTTCTATAAGTGTTCATGTGAAGTTAGGGAATTCAATGAGCCCATTCCTGTGTATGATGACTTTGCTATGGAGTTCATACATGAGGCAGTAAAGAGTCAGAGAAAGGACACTGGATCTGGAGCTAGGAGACTGAAGTTCTATTTCTGACTATGCTCCCTTCTAGCTGTGGGCACACTGCTTTGGGCCTCAGCTTCTTCATCTGTAAAATGGGAGTGATACCTTAAATACCTATCTCAAAGAGTTGCTATGAGGCTCAAATTAGAAAATATACCAACTTTAAAGAGTTATAGGGATGTCAGTTATTAATGATAATGATGTATTGTGATAATCATTAATATATCTAAAATTGGGGTGCCAATTGTTTTATAAACTGTAGAGTACCAAGAAAATAGGAACGTCGTTGTCATTATCCTTGATAATACTACAAGAACTTCATACAGCCTAACAGAGGAGCTTTGGTGCTAAGGACGACAGCCAGTAACCGGGTCTTTTCCAAGTTTTTGTTTAAATATTGACACAACAGTTTTCTTTCCAAATAAATCACATTTTCTCTTAGGGATTCCAATTTCCAAAGTATTAAAAGGACTTAAGACAAAAAAAATTTTTTCTGCTCAAGTCTGCTCAGGTACATGTGATATACACATACGTATCTATCACAGAAGAATATTATCATGGATTTACAATCAGAGCTCTTAGAGGCTATCTTGTCCAACTTCATTTTACAGATGAGGAAACTGAGGTCCAAGAAAGGTTAAGATTTGCCCATGGTTAGGTAGTAAGCAGAAGAGTCAAGATTTGAATTCAGGTCCCATGCATGACCTTAAATTCAATCCTCCTTCTACTGCATTAGTGAGGTAAGTGTATGCATCTATATGTATGAGAACACAGACACACACAGACACACAGACACACAGACACACACACAGGATGGGGAGTCTGAATCAGAGACTTTATTAGTGTGAGGGAACTCCCAACATGGAAACTCCCTCCACCCTGGGAATCAAAGATCCCTCTGTAACTTGCAGTCTTAGAGACTAAGTGATTTCATGGTCTCCAAGGGTTGTTCCAGCCCTAAATCTATGACCCCGTGGGTTTCCACGAGTGTGTTTATTTGTGTATATTTGTGTATTCGTGTGTGCACATCTGAGTGTATACTTCTATAAAAAGGAGCCTGCCAGGCGTGACTGCCGATTTCCTTTCCTTATTTGTAAGCAGTTGGAGTCATTAACTATAATGTGGGGTGGGGGAGCTGCTAACATGGTGAGTGATTGTGAATAAAGATAGATATCCGCGCTCTAAGAAGCATGTGTTGGAGTCATAATCTTAACACCCCCTGTCTCAGCAAAACAGCAGAGACATTATACCGTAATGAACTGCTCATGTTTGATAACCAGCTAATTAGAGGAGACAATTACCCTAAACCCTGCTGACAGAACCCAGAGAACATGCCCTGGGGTGCCCCCCACAGCTGGCTTTCTTCCCCTCCGACTCCCAGAGTTGCTCTTTTTCCTGACTTTAATGGTCTGCCTTAATTTCTTCTTCAAAGGAGGTGCAGCTTCCTGGGTCAGCAAGGGGAGAGAAGGGGGCCACCCAGAAGAGATGCTCTCCTAACAGTTGGGTGTGCAGTGCTGGGAAAGCCCTCAGAGATCTCCTATCTGGCTCCTGACATCAGGCAAAATCTTCCCTCCAGTTTCTCAGACCGGGGATCATTCAGGTCTGCTTTGACACTTTCAGGACCAAGAAGTCTCTACCCCACAAGGCAGTTCATGCTCCCTACCACAGGGTACATCTGGTTTTGAAAAAGCTCTTTGTTATTGTAAGCCTCATTCTGCTCTCTGGAGTTCCACAGAATGTCTTAAGGTACTTTTGCTATTACAGGAAAGCTATTTCCTTTAGCCAGGTGGTGCAGTGGATAGACAGCTGAGCCTGGAGTCACAAGAACTGAGTTCAAATCTGATTTCAGACACTTATTCTTTGGGCAAGGCACCTAATGCTGTGTGCCTCAGTTTCCTCATCTGTAAAATGAGCTGGAGGAGGAAATGACAAACCACGTTGGTATCTATTCCAATAAAACCTAATAATAAATAATTTAATAAATGCATAGTGAGTAACTGTTTTGTAGTCACAGGGTGGAACTACTGAGCATTGTATCTGTGACTTCAAAAGTACAATGTCTTTCAAGAGAGCTACTCTTGGGGTCATGGAGGATAAATTTCAAAGTAATTTCAAAATTTCATTCAAAACAACATTTGACTGTCATAGTCACCCTATTGTGGAATCTGTGACAATTAACAGGAAAAAACTGGAAAAACTGACTGAAAAATAGAATGTCAGAGCTGAAAATGTATGTCCTTGGAGATCACAAGACCAAATATTTAGAGCTTGAGGAAAATAAGCTAGAAGCAGGTGAATAGCAAAATTTCTCTAGGAGAGAAAAGAATAGAGCACTAGTTCTGGGGTCACAGGACCTGTGTTCAAATCCTACTTCTGATGCTTAGTCTGAGTTCTTTGCTTGCTTTGGTATTTCTATTTCCCTTTTTGGTCAAGGAAGAAGGGCACCCAGGTGTCCCAATATATGGATTTTTATAGCCAGTCCAGCTTTGGTATAAGACATGATTTTCAAGAGGGACCTTTAGAACCCAGTTCTATGGTGACCGAGACAGACCTCCTATAGAAGTCTCCAAATTTGGACGTGAATTTAGCAAGAACATGGTATATAGAAAATCGATTAAGTTTGAGCTCACTCTCCACAGTGACCAAGATAAGACAGGGAAAAATGTGTCTGAAGTATTGGAATGTGGGGGAATTATTTGTACTTTTCTTCTTGTTACATCTCTGAAGTAAAATATCTATTTGTAAAATGTAATTGATAGGGGCAGCTAGGTGGTGCAGTGGATAGAGCATGGGCCCTGAAGTCTGGAGGACCTGAGTTCAAATGTGAACTCAGATACTTAACACTTCCTAACTGTGACCCTGGGCAAGTCACTTGACCCCAGTTGCCTTGCCTCAGCAAAAAAAAAAAAAAAAAAAAAAAATGTAATTGATAGGAGCAGACAGATGGCAGTGGATAGAGCATGGGCCCTGAGTTCAAATCCAGCTTCAGACACTTAACACTCACTAGCTGTATGATGTTGGACAAGTCATTTAACCAATTGCCATGCTAAAAAAAAAGAAATTGATGTTAGTTGATTAAATGGAACTGAGGAGTTTGCCCATGAAGACTTGAGGCATGGGTAACCCCAAACCTCCCAAGGTACTCTAGAACCCCAGGGGGGCCATGTAGCCTGCCTGGCTCTGGGAGAGAAAGTAAGTTGGGAGAGAACTTAATACATTATGACTTGTGTATGACTTGGGCAAGACACTCAAAAGTCTTGGACCTCAATAATCTAGTCTGGGAAATAAGGGGGCTGGATTGGCTGAAGCCTATTCTGGGGTAGCTGGCTCCTGCTGTTGCTGTCTCTGGTTCACATTAGGACAATCTAATTTTGATTAATCAGAGTAATAGGGGTTCTGGGTCAATTTAAATTTTTTAAAATCTTAAGTCCCCTCTTTTATGTCAGTTTTGAAATAAACAAATGTCTTCCTACAGTGTCAGAGGCAACTTTTCTTCTTTAAGAGTTAGTAGTAGTAACCAGTTGAGTTGTTAATTCTACTACTAGTAGAATTCTAGTAGTAGTTCAGTAATTAGTTCTAGTTAAGTAGTTTAGCCCAGCCTGGCAGCCTAATTGGTTTATTTCTAGGCCAAGTCCCTCTTCTGTCTCCTTAGGGCAGCTCCTACCTGAAGAAGCATGAGTAGGGGGTATATGGTGACAAGAAGTCCAGCCTTATAATCAGAGGGCTGGCTCTCAGCTCTGCCTGTTAATCAGCCTTGTGACCCTGGCTGAGCCACTTCCTTTCCCTCTCACCATTGTGGGCCTCTCCTGCAGGTGTTTCAATTTGCCCATGTTCTTCCACAACTGGGTTTCTAGAACTGCAAAACGGTGCAATCATCCTTGCAGAGCCTAGTGCAGGGGTCTGTAGTGAGGAAAGTATTTGTCAATTATAAAGTGCTTTAGACCTAGGGGTTGTGACCGAGGGTGCCCTCAGAGAGGGTAGGGAATACCTGGGCTCTGCTGCTCCTTGTGTCCAGGAGTTTGAGATGATCTTTCAAAAACTTTCTAATCTTTCAGTCCTGTCAGCTAAGTTCTGGCTAAAATCTGCAGGAAGCTTTTTCCAATCCCCCTTAGTACTAGTACTTTTCTTCTGCTGATCATCTTCACTTTTGTGTATAGCTCATTTATAGGTAGTTGTTTACATACTTTTTCTCCCATTAGATTGTGAGCTTCTTGAGGGCAAAGATTCCCCCCCCTTTTTTTTTTACATACCTAGTACTTAGCATAATTCCTGGCACATAGTACATAAGTGCTACATAAATTTGTGTTGACCTCTTGTCTAGCATAGAGCAGGTGTTTAATAAATGTTTGGTGTCTGGATCATAGGAAGTGTTTAATAATTGCATAGTAATTGTTTTGTTGTCACAGGGTGGAACTACTGAACACTGTATCTGTGACTTCAAAGTACAGTGTCTTTCAGGATAGCTACTCTTGCCTATCTACCTGTTCATGAGATAGGAAGGATTAATCTGTGGGGTACCAGAAGTGCAAAATTTATTTGATATTTGAGCTGATTTAGTAGTTTTACTCTTCCATACACAAAGCCTAAATTCAGATGGGAGCTTTTGACACTAGCTATGTATCCTGGGACAAATAATTTCTTTCTAAGCCTCAGATTTATCATCAGTAAAATACTGCTTTTACTACTTAAAGTCAGGAATCTTATGAGATTTTAATGATAATAAAGAAAGATATAAATAGTACTCGAAGTATATAAACACTTTACATATATTATCTTTGTTTTTTGGATTGACTAGAAAGGCTTTATCAAATTCTTTAAAATATTTATATTGGAAGTATATTGCAATGGACCTGGAGGTGAGGAAGAGAGAGAATTAACAAGCAAATGAAACAAGACACATAGCCTTGCTCTGCTGGGGAAAACTGGGGGCCTTTCTCAAGGTTTGGGAGGAATCGGGCAGTGAGACCACTGAAGTCAAGGGTTAAATGGCACTCTGCTTCTATGGCCAACTGAGGTCTATTGATTGGGATTTTTCAGCAAATACTTTGTATATATTTTATCTCATTTGCTTCTCACAACAACTCTATAAGGTAAGTGCTAATTATTCCCATTTTTCAGATAAGAATACTGAGGATCAGACAGATTATTGCTAGGAAAGCCTCTCATAAACCTTAAAATGCTATAGAAAAACAAGTTTTTTTTTTTTTTTTAATTACTGAATTTTCCATTGGTTTCTAAAACACACCCTGCTGCTACTACAAAAGGGAGAGGACAGAATGGTAAGATGGGGAGTGGATGTGACCCCAAGGGTGTGATCCTTGTCCAGGTGTGAAGGGCAGGCAAAAAGAGGGGGGTGTCTTAGAACAGGTGTCCTTGAGCAGCATCCAAGGACGGGGATCTCTTTAATCCAGTATCCACAGCACGAGCAAATCACCAGGCAACCGAGAGAAATACAAACAGGCAGGAAATGAGGAATTTAGATACAAGTGTGTCAGAGAGAGAATGAGCTTTCACTGTACAGGAGCTGAGAAGGAAAATGGGAAAAATGGGAAAAGGTCCCATTGAAAAAGATGGAGATACTTTCCCTGGTCCCCTTTGGCCAAGGCTAAATGACCATGCCCCTCAGGGTTAGTGGGGAAAAGCTCCCTCCCCAGGTCCTGTAGATGGTACCTAACAGATCTGCTCCTTGGGGTGATGGCACCCCAGCCGAAGGTCTATGGGTGGGAGAGATGGGGATTCCTTTTCCACATGTTCCCAGGTGAAATGCAAAGAAGGCTCTGGGAGAGGAGGAAGCAATCTTTGTTTTCTTTTTTTTTATTGCCAGGAGAAAAGAGACAAATATGCTTTAAGTGCACCTGTCACCCAACCTGGGACAGCCCACTTTGGGGCTGCAGAGGCAGGTTTGTCTCAGGAGGTAAAGGGGGCAGGGCAGAGGAAATGGAGGGGATTAACCATTTGTAGGCAGTAATACAACCAGCACCTGCAGATTGTATTCAGCTCTTCTTAGGGCCTCTGGAGGTGCTATATTCTGCCTAAAATGGCACTCTCAGTTCTGCCAACTAGCTGGCTGCGGGATGGCATTAGTTCTTGCTGCCTCCGGGGATGGCAGCCGGCCACCCCCTTGAACAGGAGGCTGAGAGATGATTTGAAACTAAACAAAACAAAACTGTCAAGCATTTTAAATGTGTGGGGGCTTAATAGTTTTCTTCTCATTCAAAAAAAATTTTAAGTGGGAAATACAAAAAGAAAATATTAAGCTCTTAATTGCTTGTCATCTCATTTCAGTCTCACAACCAAGAAAGGCAGTGGGTCCTGGTAGTTAGAGCCCTAGCCTAGGGAGTAGCTCTTCCTCTGACACATACTAGCTTTGTGACCTTGGGCAGGACACTGAGCCCCTCAGGGTCTCAGGCAACATTCCAAAACTACAGATTGCAGGGAAGATGCCAGATTTCTTTGTTTAAGGGAGTCCCTTATCTAGGGTTTCTTAAACATTTTTTACTCATGACTCCTTTTTGCCTGAGAGATTTTTATGCAACTCCGAGTACACAAGTATATAAAATAAGTATACAAAGCATATATTTACTGATAATAAATCCTAACTTCACAAAGCCACTTATTGAGCTTATTTAGTAGTTTTACTCTTCCATACACAAAACCTGAATTCAGATGGGAGCTTTTGACACTAGCTATGTATCCTGGGGCAAATAATTTCTTTCATTTATAACATAATATGGGTCATGAACCACAGTTTAAGAAGCTTTGCCCTATGCCAATGAAATCACAGGTTTAGCTCTAATATTATTCTTCAGCTCATAACAGAGAAGAAAGGATGGGGCTTTTTATTTATACTCTACAGATGAGTAAACTGAGGCTGAGAAAGGCAAAGTGATTTGCTTAATGTCACACAGTCAATCTGTGGCAGAAATTGATTAGAACTTAGGTCTCCTGTCTTCCAATGTTCTTTTACTACTAATCTATGTATTTGAGGGGGGTCAAGGGAAAGGATTTGATCTTGTATGGTAAGACCCCAAAATCTTAAGCTGAACATCTAAACCAACATGCTCCCATCTTCAGTCCATTAGATGAAAACCACTGGAGAGTCTGACTCCCAAGCACCTTCATGGGCTATACTGTGGATATGAAGGTGGAAAACCCTTTGGGAGTTCAGTCAGTCAGCAAGCATTTACTCACTACAAGTGTGGGGCACCTGCTAAGTGTTGGGGCTAAAAGGAAAGGCAAAAACCGCCCTTACTCTCAACAAGCTTACATCCCAATGGGTTAGACAAGTAAATAACTACAGAAAAGATCTGTCCAGGTCAGAGTTGTTAAAAAAAACAAACAAACAAACTGACATTATAGTTGCACTCTTTGGATGGAAACAAAATGTCCTCCAGAGAATCAAAGCCAACCTTCTTGAGTTTTGACTATGTATCAAACCCTAAGCTAAGTACTTAAAAATGAGAAAATGGGGTTCAGAGAGGTAATATAATTTATCCAAAGTCACACAAAAATAGTTACGTGTCTGGGACAGGATCTGACTCAAGTCTTCCTAATTCTAGAACCAGTATTCTTTCCTCTTAATTTTTACCTGGTTACCTCTCTTTAGTTATTTGGACAGATTAAGAGCCTCCCAGAGCTGGTTAACAGGAGTTGTGGGGAGGAGGTGTATGTATGTCTGGATTGCTTTTTTCCCCCTGAAACAAATGGGGCCTAGAGATCTCATGTGGTGATACTTCCCCAGGAGGCTCAGAGTCCTAAGATAGAAGCACACACTGCCCAGTGCAGCAGAGCATCTGAGAATGTGCATATATACACAAAGTGGGGATTTACTTTGCTGGAACAATTTTTGGTTTTTAAGTTAAAGAGAAACACTGAGTTGCTCATTATAGGGCTAGAAGTCTACTCTGCATGCTACAAAAGGGACTTCCTGGTGACAGACATAGAAACTTCATATGTTCAGGTGATTGAAATAAGTTCCTACCTTCCGAAAGGAAGCTTCTTGAGGGCAGGGATTATTTTTGTTTTGCCATAGTTGTCCATACATGCATATTGATTTGAATTAGCTTTTTTCAGGGTGTATTTCAAAATACAAGATGAGAATTGCTCCCTTTTCCTCCCTCTTCATATGGAGAAAGAACACTGGATCGTGAGAGCAATGACTTGCAATAGAAAGTGGTCCTGGACTAGAAGTTGAACAAACCAGGGGTCTAATTCTGACAGCTAGTGACTGACTACATGACCCTGAGCAAATCCCTTCTTCTCTGAGCCCCAAGTTCTCCTGGAGTCATAAACTTAAATTTTTTTTTTAGTTTTTTTTTGTCAATATAACAAATTTGCTCTGTAATAAAAATATATGAAAATGAATATTTAAAGATAATGAAAATAATATTTTATCTTATCAATTTAATTAAAAATATTATTCTGAGCTTCACCAGATTATCTAAAGTGGTCTAGGACACAAAAAAGGTTAAGAGCTCTTGGTCTGAGAGATTTGTAAGGTATGTTTTAGTTCCAAGGTACCCTGAATAATAAATGGCAGAATCTCATGGAAGGAGCCATATAGTGGTCCAGGTCTGCTGCACAAGGCTGATGGTTTCATTGCGTGTGTGTGTGTGTGTGTGTGTGTGTGTGTGTGTGTGTGTCCAACAGGAGAAATGTGAAGATGGGGACCAGGTCAGGACACAGGTAGAGAAGCCTCATAACTCTGATATACTGAGTCAATTAGAAACAGAGAAATAGAGTTATTTAAAGATTAAGCAAAAAAGTCAGAGTTAGCAAAGGTGATAAGCAGGATGTTTA
>JAJPUD010012960.1:0-10730 GCA_023553655.1 Myrmecobius fasciatus
CTCTCTCTCTCTCTCTCTCTCTCTCTCTCTCTCTCTCTCTCTCTCTCCAAATTAATTCTATGTATAGATATTGGTTGCCAGAAACTGAAGAAACTGAACTGTTTGGAGACACCCCCATAGTTCTCCATTATTGATTGATTTTAAGTATTAAGTAGATTCCCTCCAGGTTAAGTACCTTGCCTTTCTTCTGCTAATTCTGTCTCCTTATGGGAGTTGCATGTGGTACTAGGAGGTGGAGGTATAACAATTAAAGAATCCCAGGGGTGGGGTAGGATTTTCTCAGTCTGTTATTCTTTCTCGACCTTTTCTCTGCCTCTTTGGCTTGGCTCAAGAACAGCCAAGCTTTAGTCCCCTGAAGCCAGAGATTTGCATACTCTAATTCCTCTGGATTGAAGGGACTTTTCCCATTTAGGCCTAATTACTCCTCCACCCTGGTCTTGTCCACCCCAAATAAAGCAGCAATGCTCTATCATTCTTTTTTTTTTTTTTTTTTAACTTTTCCCTTTATATTTTGGGATTTTGTCCCAATTTTGGAGCCCACTCCCAAGAGGGCTGATGACCGGAATTCCCTAAGGTCCTGACCTTGTTTGGACTGCGTCTTTCCCATATTTTCAACTTGGCCCTAAGCCAAAAAAAATAGGTGGGGGGGGTCACTCTCACACCACAGTCACCTGAGAATGGCCACCCAGGAATCCTTTATCATTGAATTCAAAAGCAGTCCCCAGTTAGCAAATTTAGTAGTGCAAGTCCCTTGGGTTTGTTTAAATCTGGCTAATGGACCCCCAGATTCCTGAATGCTTACCTCAAGCTACATGTGTAGGTCTTTCTGACTGTGCTGGCTATCAGGAGTACTCTTATCTACTCTTGAATTCTGCTTTTCACTGAGTTTCTATGTCTCTGGCTGTTGTCTCAGAAGGGAGAGATGCTGCACACCCAGAGCCAGAGACCAATAGAGAAAAACCACTCTTTGGGAACACCTGTCTTTGTTCAAGGTGTACAGCCATTTCCCCCAAAGACTCCAGATCCCGGACAAGCCCCCAAACTGTGTGGGATGTGCAGACCCTCACCCAAAATGACTATTCAAAGGTCTCTCAAAGTGGAAAGCAGAAAAATATTTCATTTGAATTTCATGAAATTTAGGCCATCCAACAGCCCCCAAGCAAAAGGGAAGTACTTGGAGGGAGGGGAACTGCTGCCCCCCCCCGTTGCACACACAGTTTTATCCCCTGCCAACCCCTCAAATGATTTACCCCTCCCTTTACCACTTTGATTGGCTGCAATAATTTCATTTCCTTTTTTGGATGATTAAACATAACTTCCATGGTATGTCCTTGTCACCTTTCTCCCTATTTTGTGACTGAGGCCTACTAGGCTCCTCTTACTCTAGCTGATAGTTAAAGAATGTGTGTGTGTGTGTGTGTGTGTGTGTGTGTGTGTGTGTTTGTGTGTGTGTGTATACATACATTGATTGTTCCCCTCTGTGAATTCTTCATTTTTCCTAATCTCACACAATTTGAATATCCTACCTGTTTCTAAAAGACATGTTCTATACATAAAGCACGCCACTAAATATCTTATTCTGAATCTTTCTTCCTATCCTTTTTCTTCACAAACTGTTTATTCCTTTTTTTTTCTCCCTATGTCTTCTCCCTCTGCTCTATGCTTTTGTTTGAAAATCAAGAGATCGAATGTAAAGAAGTCAACAGATGTATAGACAAGTAAATAAGTTTCATAGGCCAAAGAAGATAGAATGAAAATACCAGGAGGTCTGAGAGACTAGCAAAAATTTCACCACAAAATTAGAGGAAATAATAGATCTTAAGTCATAAACTAGTTGTTCTCTACTATGATTGCTGATAGGCATTAATAGTATCTAAAAAGTTTAGGGTCCTTTATATAATACTTTTGGTACCATTAATATAGGGAGTTAAGAGGAAAGACTTCCACCAGTAAGTCCTAAAAATGCATGTATTTTTGTACTTGTGAAAATTATTAAAATAAACTGAATAATCATAAAAATTAAAATATATATTTCTGCTATATCTCATCAATGTGCATATTATTTGATACTACACTTGTATATAAAGAAAAGAAAAGAGGTTTTAATGATAAAATACAATGCTTTACTCAACATATGTCAGTAACCAAGAATGGCAATAATATTATGCAATAGATTGAATCAAGAGTAATTGGTGGCGATGGAAGGGTTCTCCTCCTTTTTTACTGTCAGCCATTAATACTATCTAACAATATACCTAATAAATATTATGTCATTTACTTGCCTTTTATGCATTTATAACTGCATTTACTAGGATTTAAATACAATCCATAGCACTATGCCAACCTTTGTATATAACACAGAATCTACCCACACATGAAGAGCTAGAAAAGAATTTACAGAGAAGTTGATTAAATTCAAAATGATGCAATTTTATCACTTCATATCACATATTGGGAAAGTGTGATATTTTAAATTTTTTTAATATATTATATGTTTGGTAATTAATAACTCACCCAAATGTTCTAAAGAAATTTAACTGATAAGAAATGCTTATTCCCTCACAATGTGAAAATGGAGTGAAGCTATCTCATAGAGGAACAATTAAATCATTCATTTGGGTTATTAGAAGAAATAGAGTTTTTTTCATTACTGCAAAGTCAAGAGATTGTATTTTTATGCAGTTATTCAGTCATGCATGACTCTTTGTGATCTTACAGACTTTAGCACCACAGGCTCTTCTACCCTCCATTGTCTAATGAAGTCTGTCCGATTTCATTTTCATTGTTTTCATATCACTTTCTATCCAACTCATCCTCTGCCATACCCTTTTCCTTTTGCTTTCAATATTTTCCCAAACAGGATCTTTTCCAATGTATCCCATGTTATCATTATGCAACAAAAGTACTGAAATTTCAGATTCAGAATTTGACCTTCCAATAAATAGTTTGAATTAATTAATTTAAGTATTGACTGATTTAACCTCCTTGCTGGCCAAGGGTCTTTCAAAAGAAGATTTTTCCAGGACAACAATTCTAAAGTGTCAGTTATATGGCACTTAGCTTTCCTTATAGTAAAACTCATAACTATGAATTGCTCATGAAAACAAAAACAAGAAATAACATAACTTTAACTATATAGTCTTTTCTTAGCTAATTGATGTCTCCATTTTGTAGTATGCTGTCCAAATTTTCCATAGCTTTCCTTCCAAGGGACAAATGTGTGTTGTTGGGTTTTTTTTTATTTGTTTGTTTGTTTTTGTTTTTGTTTTGTTTTTTTAATTTCATGGATGCAGTCACTATCTGTCTTGATCTTTGAATTTAAGAATCTAAAACCTTTCATTGCTTCCATTTCTTCTTCCTCTATTTGCTAAGAATTGCCATAATCTTATTTTTTTTTCTGTTTTGTTATGTTTGTTTGTTTATGTTAAGCCTCAAGCCAGTTTTTCCATTCTCCTTTTACACCCTAATCAACAGGATTCTTACTTCTTCATTTCTACCATCACAGGAATATCATCTGCATATTTGAATCTGCTGATATGTCTCCTGGCAACCTTAATTCTAACATCTGAATCATCTAGCTTGGCATTTCTCATGAGGTAATGTACATGTTAAATAAATAAAGTTACAACATACGGCAGGGAAGCTGCTGACTGTGTTCACTTGCAAGAGAGTGAACCTTTTGGTTTGGGATACCATGCCAGAGGGGAGAAGTGATATGAAGTCAACAGCATCATCTCCCCCACTCCAGGATTAGAGGTGATTACATTTATAGTTCTCATTAAAAAATAACAGGCAAAAAAAAAACCCAACCACAGAAACGTCATATGGCAACAGAGGAGATCAGGGTTTATCTTCAGAGGAGTACAGTGAAGTACAAAGGCCTCCTTTACTCTGAGTAGTAACATTAAATGGCTTTCTTCTCAGAAAGAATTTAGAGAATTCAGAAATGACTTTAAAAAATCAAATGAATGATATTGATGGAAAAGTATTTTAAACAATAATAATCCAAGAAAAATAAAAAGATTATGAAAAAAGTCAACCAACTAGAAAAGGGGATAGAGAAATTAAAATAAATAAATAAATAATGGGGCAGCTAGATGGTACAGTGGATAGAGCATCAACCCTGAATTCAGGAGCACCTAAGTTCAAAGCCAACTTCAGATACTTAACACATCCTACCTGGGCAAGTCACTTAACTCTTTTTGTCTCAAAAAAAAAATGTCTATTTGTAAATTAGAATGGTGTAAGAGGAAATACTTATTTGTAAATTAGAATGTGTCAAGAGAAACCAAGTGAAGCAATAAAAGACCAAGAAATAACAAAACAAAGGATTAAGAATGAAAAAATGGAACAGAATGTGAAATATCTTAAAAGAAAACAACATATCTGAAGAACAGACCAAGAAGAAAAAATATGAAATTAACAGGATTAACTGAAGGTTGTGACCAAAAGAATAATCTTAATGCAATCATGCAAGAAATAATCAAAGAAAATTGTTCTGAAATTATATAACATGAGAGAAAAAATTGAAAAAAACTACTCCTCACCACCTCCAAGAGATCATGAATGAAAAACTACAGAAATATTATTGCTAAATTTTAAGATCTCCAGATCAAAGAGAAAATTCTTCAAGAAATAAATTTAAAAAAATCAAAAATCCTGGCACTACAATTAGAATTGCACAGGATTTAGCTTCAGTCACAATAAAAGATCATAGGTCCTGAAAAAAATTTATATTGACAATCAAAAAACTAAGCCTATGACAAAAAAATCATATCCAACAAAATTATAATATTAAATGAAAAAAAGGATATTTAATGTATTTGAGGACTTTCAGGACTTTGTTTCAACCAAAGCTGAACTTAGAAATTGTAACATAAAGAGTCAACATCAAAGATTAATTTCAGGGGACTCAACAAGGACAGATTGTTTACATTTTTATATGAAAATGTAAACCGTAGTGCATAAATTTTACATCAGTAACTGGATAGAACAAAAAAAAAAAAGATTAGAGCAGAGCTGAATGTGGTCTGACATTAAAAAGCAAAATTATATAGGAAAAGATAAAATAGCAATTTTGCCAGACAAATGAAGTGCAAAGGAAGAACCAACACAGAGGCATTGGTCAGATAGGGGCAAGAAAGGAGGTAATTCTGGAAACATACTCACATCAGGAATGGGGTAAATAGTGAACAATACATACATACATACATACATGTGTGTATTTATGAATATTATATGTGTTTGAGTGTGTGTGTGTAGACATACCCAGAAGGATATAACACCTTCCAAAATTTATAAAAAAAATAAGGGGGAAAGATATAGGATAAGGTGAGGTGTAAAAGGGTATGTAGATTTATGGTAGTGGGACAAGGTGTTTAGATTAATGGCAAAGAGGGAGGGGAAAAGTGGGAGTTGAAGATAAGGGAGAGTTCCATGGGTGAGAGGAGGTTAAGTTAAGTAGTAGAATTAAAGTAGAAGAATTGGCAGGGATGGGAGATGAGATAGACACAAACACTGTAATAAGATCAGATTGTAGAATTCATTAGAAAAAAAAATGTAGGGCTAATAATCATTGATCTCAAGCAAAGCCAAATTAAAGACAGTCAAGAAAGAAATTGATTTTATATGTCAACCATACTAATATTGGTTTATATACAGATTTACATATGTGTAAATGTGTATATGTATGTCTGTATATGTGTGCATGAATGCATGTATGTGTGTATAGATATATGTATATATGTGGATATATATACTCTTTGTGTGTGTGTGTGTGTGTGTGTGTGTGTGTGTGTTTGTGTGTATACCGTGCTTAATCATAACCTGCTTGGGAGAGGTGAGGTTTGGATGAAGGGGGGGAAAAGAACCAAGTAAAAAAAATAC
The DNA here is from genome assembly GCA_023553655.1 of Myrmecobius fasciatus. Classification (NCBI taxonomy): domain Eukaryota; kingdom Metazoa; phylum Chordata; class Mammalia; order Dasyuromorphia; family Myrmecobiidae; genus Myrmecobius; species Myrmecobius fasciatus. The sequence goes on from JAJPUD010012960.1 coordinate 5,887, forward strand.
ACAGCAGAAAACAAAGGAATAGCCTACTAGTAAACAAAGAATGGACAGTCATAAATATAAAATCTTTATTATCATTATATGCACTTTCATGAAATGGAAATTTATTCTTACATATTTTGAATCCTCCCTGATTCTCTTCTGGGCACGTGACAATGTTTTTTAATGCTTTTTCATTTGTTTGTTTGTTTTTTTTCTCTCTTCCTTTTTTTTCTATTTTTTCTTACTTTGCATTTACTTTTAAATAAGTAAAAAATTAAAGATCATTTTTTCTCCAGAACATATTATTTATTTTAAATAACAATGCAGTGTACTTAATGTCATTTCTTTTTAAAATTAGCTCATCAGAGGAAATTACATAAGATTGTAAAAAATCAGATATACTTAAAAAATTTCCTGTTTCATGAGGGAAAAACAATAATAAGTACCTTTTTGTCAACTCAAGATTTTATGGTTTTGATAACATAACCAATATATAGACCAATTAGCTTTAAGCACTTTTAAATTATTTTGGATTTCATCTAATAGGTTATATAATTGTTAAGAGAAAAAAGTATTTTTCCAAAATACCAAGAAAATTAATATTTTACTGATATAAATTGATGATCATATAACAAAAGTTTTCTCACCAGTAGAATACAAATAACAAAATTTCTCAAAGGATATTCCCTAATATCAGGTATGATTGATATAAAAATAGATATGGAAAATTTGAAATAAACAATATTTCTAAATGATTTGAATGACAAAATATTGCACACAGTATCAAAATCATATAAACTACTGATAGATCAAAAATAAAAATAATTACAAATGAAGAGATATTTTTCAAAGTTCTTTAAGAGAACATATCAGAAGAGGTCAATTTTTTTCTGTTGTTAACTGAGGAGACAAGATTAATGATTAGTGATATATGTAAAACTAAAGAATCCTGAGAGTTTGTTTCATACCCACCAAACTGGTAAAGGTAGAAATATTCTATAGAAATACAGGCACATTAATGATGTGTTATGGAGCTGTGATGGCAAAACCATTCTGGAAAGCAATTTCAATTTATGCTAAAAATGTGACTAATACATTCTTATCAATTGGTCTAGAAATCCATGGTTAGGCATAAACATTAAGACATTCAAAGTCAGAAAGAAATTCCACATACAGTTAGCCCAAAATATTTGTAAGGGTGCTTTTTTGTGAAAGCAAAAAAAAGAGTGTCTGCTCATTAACTGAAAAATGACAAAATAAATTTTTCTATATGAACATTAGGGAATGCTGTGTCATAAAATACAATAAATATGTGGATTTTCAAGAAGCATGAGAAGATGGATAAATCGGTACCGAGTGAAGTAAAAGCAGAATAAGGAAAACAATATACACAATGATTACAACAGGGTGAATGTAAAAAAATAAACAAATAAATAAAGGACTGTTTTATGATTATTATGATCCTGGTATGGCATGCAAAAAAGGAGTAGAAAATTGTATTGTTATCCTTCCTTTGCAGATATGGGGGAGTTTGAGTGTAGAATATTTATGTGTATTATATAATTCATGCATTAGCTTGTTCAGTTTTCACACTTTTTCACCCCTAATTCTTCTCATTTTTTAAATGTGATTTGGCTTTCTTTGTTTTTTTTTCTTATTTTGCCAATCTAATTTTCCTCTTTCTATTAGACTCAAAAAATACAGCAATTTAATTCAATCTTTTCAAAAACCTTGATTTTCAATTTCATCAATTCTATCCTAATTTGTTTCCTGTTTTTCAATCTCTCAGGTAATTTTTATTTTAGTAATTTTTTTAATTTTTAATAGACATTTCTTTATGAATAATGATGGGAGAGAAAAATTAAACAAAAGGGAAAAACCATAAGAGAGATTAAAAAAAAAAAAAACAGAAAAAAAAGTGAACATAACATGTGTTGAAACATTTACATTCAGTCTCCTTAGTTTTTTTTTTTCCTGAATTCAGGTGACATTTTCTGCCCAAAGTCTATTGAGATTGTTTGGATCATTGAACTACTCAGAACAAGCAAGTCTTTAATAGTTAGTCATCAAACATTCTTCAGACCAATTTATCTCACTCTTTGAGATTTTTGCTATCAACATTCTGTTCTCCTTTGACTTAGTGTTTTGGGTTGCTCTAACACCATAGTAGCTTTCTATGATCAAGGTTCTTTTCTGTTTCTTGCTTATTTTCTTTCCTTTTTCTTTAGGTATTTCCCCTTTTTAAACTTTTAAAATGGAGCCTTACTCTTGGGACAAACGTAGCACTGTCCCAAGCTTCCTGTACAGCTCTGAGCTTTGGCACCTTGTGTTTGTAGCTTGGCTGCTATTTCCAGGAAATAGCCTGGTTTCCCAGAGTTTGCCTTCTGAACTGGCACTTGGGTCTACCCCACTAATTTGCTTCTGTACTGAGCCAGGACTAAGGGTAATAGTTGCAAATTTAACCAGAGTCTTTCTGACCTGGGCTGAAACCCTTTTTACCCCAGTGTGCCTGACTGTTCTTGGAGTTTTTTCAGTCTATTTTGACCTGTTCAGTGGTTTCATTCCAACAAACTCTATTCAAAGGCTTAGTTTGATATAGTTTTTGAGGGAAACTTGGAGACCTTGAGCAGCTTCCTGACTTTACTCTGCCAAATTGCCTCCACCCTGGAAACTCTCAGATAATTTTTAAGATTTATTCTTTTATATTTCTTTTGGGGTTTTTATTCATTTAGAAATATTTTTCTTATCTCCATATTAAGCTCTTTAGAATCTTTTGTGATGTTAGTGTAAATTATGAGAGATGCATTTTATTTCCTTTCAGAATAGCCTTAGTTGTTTCTCATATATTTTGCTTATATTACCACATATTTATGATCCTGTTACTATATTTGTTAATAGTTATTTTTAACTTTTTCTGTGATGTGTTACTAGACTTACTCAATAAAGATATCATCATTAAACTTCCATTCATAGCAACTGTTTCATTCATGGAAAGTATTCATTTACTCTTTATTTTATTAGTCTCCAATGGAGTGGCTTCAGATTCTAAAAAGAACATAGTTATTTAGTTCACAAATTAACATTAGTTATGTTGTATTATATTTATATTTATTTTGTTAAACATTTCCCAGTTGAATTTTATTCTGGTTCAATGAAATTTTGTACTGCCTTTCTACCAAACCTCAGGTGTGGCACTCTTCCCTAAACAATGTTTTTTCTATTTTCTATTTTCGAATATGCATATATTTCCTTCCCTTTTTTGAAAATAAATAATGTAATGCTAAAATATGTTAATTTAGCCGCAATATTATCTTTTACCACTTCTAACTAAATGAATTAAGAAGTTTCCTATTTTAGAAACCAGAAGGAATTTTTGGACCTGTTTTGTTTTGAATTTAAAAAAAAAAATCTATTGTGTAGTATCAACTTAAAAAAAAAAATCAGGCAGAATTTTTTTTCTCAGACACCCAAAGATGATGCCTACCCCAGTTTTGAAGATCCCATTATCTAGACATAAATAAATGACACTTCCCAACACACACACACACACACACACACACACACACACACACACATTTGACCACCTAAAATATTTTGGTGTTTTCATCTTATCTGTATTACAAAATTTTATTCCAAACTTCTCAATGCCTGTTGGTAGATTGTAAGTCATGAGAACCAAATGCATTCTTGAAAGCCACTTATTAGGACATGCTACTAAATTCATAGCAACTCATTGACTTCCTATCTTTAGTGAACATCCTTTATGTCTATAAGTGTTAAAATATGCAATTTTATAATTGCATATAAATGTTACTTTCAGGTACATTGTTCTGAAATAAGGAATTTTCTTGCTAGCCAGTGTATGATTTTTGATATGCTAGGAAATATGTAAATATTTCAGTTTTTAGGAGTTCTTGAATGATTTTCCCAGTTCCACATGTTCTTGTTTATGTTTTTTTTCGATTTCATCAAGGTCTGAGAGAATCATAAAAATAATTACTGCCAATATTTCTGCCTTACTCTGCTTCAATGCTGCTGTTCTCTCAATTTCTCCTTTTTTTCTCCTGCTTGCATTTGTTTGTCCTATTCCAAGTTTTAAAAATTTACTTAGCTATTTTTTCTTTCTTTTATTTTACTCTCTTTCTCCTCTTATGTACCTTTTCTTTCCTACGTAAGTATAGGTTTTCAAAAACCTCTCCTTCCATTTTTCATTCGAAGCTTTTATTTCAGGTAGTTTTTGCTACATCCTTTCTAAAAAAAATTTATTCTGTTTCATCTTCCTAAAGATTTTTCCTTTCTTTTCATATTATTCTAAATTTTAGTCTTTAATTATTGAAATATATAATCATTTTTTTCTTTTTCATTCCCTTTTTATCGCATGAAGGGAAATTTTTGAAGTAACAAGTATGAATTCCTTATGATATTTCCATAGGATTTATTTGGTTTATCCTAGTTTATCCACCTATTTTTTTCTACATTGTCTTGCCCTTAGAAATACCAGTAAATTGTGAGAACTAATTTTTTTTGTAGTAGAAATCACTCTGAATCTAAACTTTTGAAGCTCAACCCAAAAACTCTGGTCTTGCAATAATAAAAAGTCCACGTTTTATTTTTTTCTTTTCTTTTTTTTATTAAAAGCTTTTTATTTACAAAACATATGAGTGATTTTTCTACATTGACTTTTGCAAAACTTTTTTTTGTTGTTCCAAGGTTTTCCCCACCTTTCCTCCACCCCCACCGCTAGATGACAGGTAATATAACACATGCTAAATAAATTAAGTTATAAGACAAATAGAATATATGTATACATATCTATACAGTTATCTTACTGTACAAGAAACATCAGATCTAGAGATAAAAAAAAA
>JAJPUD010012960.1:20730-46671 GCA_023553655.1 Myrmecobius fasciatus
TTTCTAATCAAATTAACCAGAGGTTTATCTATTTTGTTGGTTTTTTCATAAAACCAACTTTTAGTTTTCTTTATTAATTCAATAGTTTTTTTTACTTTCAATTTTATTAATCTCTCCTTTTATTTTTAGGATTTGAAGTTTGGTATTTGATTGGGGGTTTTTAATTTGTTCTTTCTCTAGCTTTTATAGTTGCAAGCCCAATTCATTGATTTTCTCTTTCTCTATTTTATGCAAATAAGCATCTAGAGATAGAAAATTTCCCCTTATTACCGCTTTGGCTGTATCCCACAAATTTCGGTATGTTGTCTCATTATAGTCATTCTCTTGGATAAAATTAGTAATTGTGTCTGTAATTTGCTGTTTCACCCATTAATTCTTTAGGATAAAATTATTTAGTTTCCAATTGGTTTTTGGTCTATTTTCTCCTGGCCTTATATTGCATGTGATTTTTATTCCGTCATGATCTGAAAAAAATACATTTATTATTTCTGCCTTCCTGCATTTGATTTTGAGGTTTTTGTGTCCTAACACATGGTCAATTTTTGTATAAGTTCCATGGACTGCTGAGAAAAAAGTAAACTCCTTTCTGTCTCCATTTAATTTCCTCCAAAGATCTATCATACCTAAATTTTCTAACATTTTGTTTACCTCCTTGACTTTTTTCTTATTTATTTTGTGGTTTGATTTATCAAGTTCTGAGAGAGGGAGGTTGAGATCCCCCACTATTCTAGTTTTGCTGTCTCTCTTCTTGCATCTCTCTGAACTTTTCCTCTAGGAATTTCCATGCTATACCACTTGGTGCATATATGTTTGGTACTGATATTGCTTCATTGTCTATGGTACCCTTTAGGAAGATATAATTTCCTTTTTTGTCTCTTTTAATTAAGTCTATCTTTGCTTTTACTTGGTCTGAGATCAGGATTGCTACCCCTGCTTTTTTTGGTTCACCTGAAGCATAATAGATTCTGCTCCAGACTTTTACCTTCACCCTGTATGTATCTCTATGTTTTAGATGTGTTTCTTGTATACAACATATTGTTGGATTCTGGTTTTTAATCCAATCTGCTATCTGCTTCTGCTTTAAGGGAGAGTTCATTCCATTCACATTCACAGTTAAAATAACTAATTTTGTATTTCCTGCCATCTTATTTACCCTAGCTTCTGCTTTTCTCTTTCTTTTCCCCTTTCCCTCCTCCATACTATTTTGCTTTTGAAAACCACTTCCCTCAAACAATCCTTCCCCTTTAGAGGCCTACCCACCCCCTTTTTCCCCCCTTTCCCTCCTGTTTCCTTATAAGTACTTCTATTGTTCCCTCTGAGCCAAATCTGATGAGATGGAGATTAACCCAATTCTCATTCCCCTCCCTTTTCTCCCCTCAATCATTATAGGTTTTCTTTGCCTCTACATGTGATGTAATTTCCCTTATTTTATCTCCTTTTCCTCTTCTTCCAGTGTTATCCCTTTTCTACCTCTAATATCTTTTTCACTTTATCATATCATAATAATCATAAAATCACAATAAACATATCATAATAATCATAAAATCATAGTAATCATATCATAATAATCATAAAATCACAGTAATCGTATCATAATCATAATGCAATAATAGATTCATAAAATCAACCCTCATTCTATAAGTATCTATAACATAAATATAGTTCTCAAGAGTTTTTTTTTCTTGTTACCTTTGTATGTTTCTCTTGTGTTCTGTGTTTGTAGATCAAATTTTTTGTTCAGTTCTGGTCTTTTCAGTAGAAATAGGTGAAATTCTCCTATATTATTGAATGACCATCTTCTTCCCTGGAAGATAATGCTCATTCTAGCTGGGTAACTTATTCTTGGCTGTAGTCCAAGTTCCTTTGCCCTTCAAAATATCCGATTCCAGGCCCTTTGATCCTTCAAAGTAGAAGCTGCTAGGTCCTGTGTGACCCTAATTGTGGCTCCCTGATATTTAAATTGTTTCTTTCTGGCTTCTTGTAATATCTTTTCCTTGGTATGATAGTTCTGGAATTTAGCCACGATATTTCTGGGGGACTTAATTTTTGGGTTTCTTTCAGGAGGTGATTGGTGGATTGTTTCAAGGAGTATTTTGCCTTCTGGTTCTAAAATATCAGGGCAGTTTTCTTTTATGATTTCCTGGAAGATAGTGTCTAGGTTCTTTTTTTCATCATGGCTTTCAGGAAGCCTTATAATCCTTAGGTTGTCTCTCTTAGATCTATTTTCCAGGTCAGTTGTTTTTCCTAGGAGATATTTCATGTTTTTCTCTATCTTTTCATTTTTTTGTTTTTGTTTGACTGATTCTTGAAGTCTTGATGAGTCATTCATTTCCAATTGTTCGATTCTAATTTTTAATATCGTATTTTCTTCAGTTACTGTTTTTAGTTCCTTTTGCAATGGACCAATTACATTTTTTTGTTCATTGCATTCTTTTTCCATTTTTTCTATTTTATTTTGCAGTGATCTCATTTCGTTTCCCCATGTTTCTTCTAACTCTCTTTTAAGATCCTTTATGTAATCTTCAAAGAAAGCCTTGTGACATGGAGTCCAGTTCGTGTCTCTCTTTGGGGCTTTTTCTGGAGTTGCTTTACCTTTAAGTGCCTCAGGATTTGAGGTCTGTTTTACCCTCTCTCCATAAAAGTTGTCTATGTTGAGAGCTCTTTTTGGTTTTTTATTCATTTTTTTAAAGGTATGAGGTCTGTTTTGAAGTTCTTCCAGAATATCTTCTTCTAGAATCGTGTTGTCCTCCAGATATTGTGGATTTTTTTGCTTCAAAATCAGTCTACAGGCTTGATATCTTGTTGGTTTGAGGGAAGGTTAGAGGAGGTTACAGAGACTCCTGTCTGATCTCCACCATCTTGGCTCCACCCCCGGAAGTCGGAAAAATGACTTTCATAGTAATTTAGCCATGGCAGTTAAATCAAAAGACTTTTATTTGATTATGATCAATGTATGGACACATAGTTCATTTGGGTCAAAGTGTCACATGGAGGTAAGAATGTCAATGGAACCTCTAAGTATTTTTTAAATTTCCCAGTATTAATTCATTAAAGGAGTCCCTTTAACTGAGAATTCTGTCTTCTTACCTTGTGAATTAGATACAGTTTCAAATATTTGGTAGTCCATTTTTCCTGAAGTTTCTTTTTTCAGAAGCTATTGTACTGGTCACATAATCCTCAACACATACATATGGGCATAAGATACTCATCAAACATTTTCTAAACACCTGCAATTACAAAAAAAACCCTGAACTGAATTGAAGAAATACATAGACAAAAAAAAAGGCCCCTTGACTTCATGAAGCTTATATTATAGTAAGGAATAACAGACTACTAGAGCTGGTTAAAAGCAAAGATGAATTATCTAATCTTATTTACTTTATAAATAACCCAGAGTCTACAAAGTTGAAGTGATTTGATTATAGATGGTTAATTGTAGGACTATGAACAGAAACCAATTTTTTTTTACTTAAAATCTAGTGTACTTTTCTTTAGAATGAATTTCCTTCCTAGCCTGTTGACAAGATATAGCATAGCAGCAAAAAAAAGGTATACAAGCTGTTTTTGGAGCCATCTGAGTGATGAATGTAGGTTTTTGGTTGACCCTGATCTGCCAATGAGTGAGAAGGCACTGCCAGTGGAAAAAGAAAATAAAATTATTTTTGAGTTAAATTTGTATAAATGTGACTGCCCTGAAATTCCTATAACTATTGTGTCCTTTCTTCAAAGGCGTTTCTACTAAACAAATAGAAACTGCACAGCTGCCAAGGATTTGTTTACCTTTATCAGCTTCTCTTTTTTCTTAGAATATATCATTTCTGATAGTGACATAGTGAAGATAAGGTATAAGGGGAAGAAGGTTATTTGCTTGTAAACATGCATTACTTATTTACTGTAGAAAGAAGCTTTTTTTTCTGCTCATGCTATACAAATAACAGAATAAAACAGGCATAAATATACTTCAGGATCCATCCTAAATTCACAGTTACACTACCAAAGAATAGAATACTGTTTATAAACTGTCTATTATCTACATTACCACCATTTCACTTATGCTTTACAAAAGACCCAGTAGAATAAGGATCAGGTAACCCTGAATTCAAAACTGGAAAATGACTTTAGAGATCAGATGATACAACCTTTTTTACTTTATTTTAATTTATTTTTATTTTATTTATTTATGGAGAACTGAAGCTGGGAAAGGCTGTGATTTGCCCAACAGAGGTAATGAGAGATAAAAGGAAAAGAACTGGTAAATTCGACCAAAAAAAGGCCATCCTTTTCATCAGTCAAGCAACAAATATTTATGCCATACTTATGATGTGCTTGCTTTTTACTTTATGTGTTGGATTACCTAAGGACATGATGATGTGCTAAAAAAAAATTATCTTCTTTTAAACTTGGGACTAACACCAGGTATCATTTGGTGAGGACAATATAATAAATAATCAGGTGCTAAGTAGGATAGAGAATAAAAAAGTTGGAAAAAATTTTCATTTGGCCAGTCATTTCATTCCTTACTTCACATCTATCATTCAATCAGCTCACAGATACTTTGTCTATATGCAGTATTTCTAACAAATAGTAAATCAGTGATATGCTTTATTGGAAGGACCACAAATGTTATCACTTTTAGTTATTTTCCTGATTTCTATAGGATATATAGACATATCCTGATAATAGCCTTTAATTTGATATTTTATAATCCAATATGAAATTGTAATTAGAGAAAGAACATATCTTTACATATGGACATTTAGACTAAATGCAAACATAATAAAATCTTTGAATTTGTGTTTTCATCAATGAAGTAAACTCTAAGTGAAGAAATAAATACTATACATTTAAAAATCAGTGTCTCTTGAGTGATAAAACCAGGGTTAAATTCAAAGTCTTAATAGCCTACTGGCTTAATTTTTCTCACTTTAAAATAACTTTAAATTAAATGAATTCTGAGGGCCTTTCCAGTTTTATAGTCATGATCTTATAGTGTCATGATTATTGACTGCAATGTAACTTGCAATCTTGGAGCTTTGCCTGGGATGTTGAGATATTAATTTGTTCTTCTTGGGTCATATACCCAAAATGTATCAGAAATAAGATTTGATCTTTTGTTAAAAGATTTCATCTATATCTTATAAAAACAAAGTAACCACAATAACACATCTATCTGCATCAGTGGAGAAAGTTTTCACTCCATTAGTTTTACACTTAGGAATCCTCATGCCTGAGATATGTACATACATATTTGTGATTGTGTAATAGATATGTGTATGTATACATACACATATACACAATTAGATGTAACATACATATGATCATGTAATAGATACATCTCCTCATATTTATTTATAAATGTATGTATATGTAATTTCTTCCAAACCATTTGCCTTAACATAGCATAAACCTACTTTGTTGCCTGGGATGCCAATTCCTGCCTAAACCCCCTTGCTATGTTTATACCTTTCCACTTATACTGAAAGAGGAAAAAAAACATGCTAAATTATTCATTAGGACATTCTATGATAACTCAGCAAATAAGAGGGAGGGTAATGGGATACACCACAGGATAATTATTAAAACAATAAAATTTGTCAAGCATACTATACTTCACTCCATACTTTACTTTTCCATGTAATTTATTTTTCTACTGAAGCATCTTTAAATAAAATTATCCCTCTTGCCCAATATAGTATTTATGGTATTAATCTACAGAAAGTATGCATTTTGTGCAATGTTCCTTCACAAGTATGATATTAATTTTTGTAGTGTAAGTAAAGAGCTCCCAGATGTTAGATATTCCAGTGGTTGACATTTCAGAGTTTTTGTTTTTGTTTTTGTTTTTCCCGTAAGTAGGAGAAGGTATGTCTGGGTATATATGAGTTTAATGTTCAACATTTTCAATAATACTTAGAGAGGGTGAAGCATGTATGCCCATTATCTTATAACAACAACCTGCTAATTTTCAAAGTGATTCCTTGGAAATAACTCATGGATAAAACCCCACCTTGCACTAATGTGATATATTGCTATCATTTTTTATGAAATAAGTGTTCAAAGTGTGTTGGCATATGGAGAAAATTAAAATAGATATTAATTATTCATTTGTTCATGTGAAAGATGGATGTGGTTATGAAAACCTGCTCCCATGCCAGACTTACAGGAAGGCATAGGCCAGATTCCCAAAGGATTGGTAAGCATGGACAGGTTGCCATCTGGTTACTGAAGAAAATATCCCCACTTAAATGAGATCCAGATCCCTTAAAATCATAGATTATTATTGGCTTTGGAATAATAAGTCTCTGAAACTGATAAGCTCAATAGTTCTCAGTCACGTCATGGAAAACACTGCTAATAATAAAAGTGAATATGGTGCAACATTATGGAAGGAGACTGACTTCTAAGCACAGACTATAAAAGACAGCATTGTCGACTTTGCTGCAATGAGAATCTCTAACTATAGACTTTAAATGAAGCTTTTTGACTATTTGCCTTCTGAGGAGCTTTGCTAACATCCTACTGTTTTTCAAGCAATTAAAATGCAAATAAACATTTAAGGGCACTAGATTCAGAGCCCAGATTTGAAAAGGATATTACTCTATATTCACTGAAGCTGTTTGGTTTCCTTTAATTGAGTGCTGCTTTGTAGACTCCTCTTCTGATTAATACTATTCACCCCAGACAGTCTTTTCATTGGCAGATAAAGCGTTGTTTCTGAGCTTTTCATTTTGAAATCTGATTCTTCTTCCCTCTATAGCTGGCCTGAAGTATTTATCAAAAAAAGGAAGAAAGAAAGAAAAGAAAAGAAAAAAGAGAGCTAGGACTTTGCATCAATGTCTTCAAGTTGCAAATTTAAATTCTTAAGATTGGGCATAAGAATCTCTCCAGGATATGAGGGAAGAGGCACTGATGTTTGATTGCAGATAAAGAGAGTAGCAGTAACTTACTCTTGCACTGCTTTCATCAACCAACTCTTCATCCATGAATAAATGTATAATGAAGTATATTAATTTGTGAAAAGGAACTCTTTAACAAAGAGGTATCCAGATGGTGCTATGGCACTCTAAATGCTCCTAATGGAATTATGTGATGCCTTTGCGACTGATGTCAAGGTATTTTATTTCATCTTGTCTGCAAATATGCTGGCTATTATCTCAGATGATAATTATAAAAACCATCATAATTGTTCCAGGAATTGGAGATGAAATTCCTTTTCTCACTTTAAATATGACCAGGATAAAGAAGAAATTGAATTTCATGGTATTTGTTGGAAAATTTTATTCCATATTGAAAGTGATTTGGAAATCCGGGTTTCATTTTACCTTTATTTCCTATGTAGTGAGGTTGCCTAAACTACAGTTCTATTCTGAGACATACTTTGTCATAGAGGTGACCTTGAGTTTTCAAGACTATGCTAGTGACATGCACAGTCAGGGAAAGACATTCCTAAGGTCAAAGACCAGATTACTTAAATTTGTAAAAGGTCTTCATTAAGAGGTTAGCCACCAGGTACAATTATTTTAAATCAATAGCAATTCATGATGACCTTCAAAAAAAACTTCTGAATTAGTAAATATAAACTATAATTCTTATCCATATTTACAAGAAATTCATCTTCTCCATAAAATTTTTGAAATTTCCCTAGTCTTTTTTTAACAAAAGTTTAAGTCTTATTAGGGTAGGGATGGCCTTTTTAAAAACTCCATACCTAGCACAATGACATACATATAGCTGGTAGATATTATTGGCTTTTCATTATGATGAAAACCAATTAGACAGCTTTAATTGAAGTGATCTCATTATATAGAAAATGCAATGCAATTCTATAAAAGCATTGGGTTTGCTACTAATGAGCAGTTTCAGAATCTGACACAATACATGGAATATAAGAATGGCATTGTGCTATACAATAAGATGGTTGGTAACAATGAATTGATATTTTGTTTTGTTGTGTTGTGTTTTTATAAAAACTGAAACCCTCAACATATTTCTCCTTAACTTTACCTGATATAGTAGATACTGATGTTGTTAGCATAGGGGTGAACTAGCAATCTTTGATGTTAAAGAGGTATTCCTTACAATGAAGTAGGAATGGCACAATAATATCTATTCAGATTAACTTGTCAGTAATAGATTTAGAGATGGAAGTAGTCCTTTCATTTTACAAATGAAGAAACAAGTTCTAAGAGGTCAAGTGACTTACAAAGGATCTCCCCTAGTGAATGAATGTTTGAGTTAGGATCTGTACTCTGGTCTTCCTGATGCTTGATTTCAGAATTTTATATAATCTGCCACCCAACAGCTTTATATTGGTTTGCCATGCATTTTCTACTTGAGTGTGAGTTCTTGCAGAAGCTGGGGGAAGATTCTGCTCTTTAATAGGGGGCAAATTGTAGCAACCTTGTTTTTGGAGCTTAAAGTGATCTGTTTAATGCAAAATATTCTTTTAAAAATTGTTAGAGTTCTCTGCCCCTGAGATACTAAGAAAAGTAGTTTAGAAACTGGTAAAGTGGGGATGTATTTCTATGGTATATACCATCTTTTATTCAGTCATGGAGATAAATCCTATGGAGTTTACTAAATGGTCAAAAGTCTGTTAGGCAGTAATCATCAAAGCAATAATATAGCAATTAGAAATGGGGTGAAGGAATCAATGCAATAGATTACATATTAAAAACACAATAGTGAATGACCATAGTAAGTTGGTGTTTAATAAATCTGAAGACTGAAGCATGAGGACAGTAGCTGGAAACTGAGAGAATGCCCATCCCTTGGGAAAAGGCAGACAAAGTTGTAGAATACTATTGTGATGAAATAGTGTTTAGTCATTTTCAGTCATGTATGACTCTTCTTGATCCCATCTTGGGTTTTCTTGGCAAATATCCTGGAAGTTTGCTATTTTTTTTCCTTTTCCAGTTCATTTTAGAGATGATAAAATTGAGGAAAAATGGTTGTCACTTTCCCAGTAATACAGTTAGAAAATGTCTGAGACTAGATTTTAACTCACAAAAACGAGTCTTCCTAATTCCAGGTTCAGCACTCTATCTATTGCACCACTTAGTTACTTTGTGATAAAGTATGAGAGTACTATATTTTAAAAAATGACAAGGATGGTTTCAAAGAAACCTGGGAAGACTTACATGAACTAATGCAGAATAAAGAGAGTAGAACTAGATCACTATATACAGTAACAACCTATATTGTAAATATGATCAAATGTGATGGACTTAACTACTTTAATATAATGATCCAACAAAGTTCTGATGGAATTATTATAAAAATGCCATCCAACTCCAGAGAGAATATTGATGAACACTGAATTCAAAGGTAAATATAATTTTTCACTTACTATTGTTTTGAAGCATGGTGAAATAGAAATATGTTTTGAATGATTTCATATGTATAATTAATATCAATAGCATGCTTTCTCAGTTGGTGAGAGGAAAACTGGAAAATGGAGATAACATGGTAATATTTTGAAAAGGATGTTAAAAATAAATAATATTTATGAAAAGTTCACTGAAACAAATAAGTACAAGATATCTATTTCATGAGACTACTCCAAACAGCAATCTTTTAGAAGAGAATAAAATTACCATGTGAATATATTTACTTCATTAACTTAATTCACAAACCAGATTTGGGTTGGAAAATTGGGTTGGAAAAGTAATGGTAGATTCTTTGACCTGAACTTTGAATTTTGTATTTAAATATTTTCAATAAAAGACAAGGAAAAAAAATTTTTTAAATGGTAGATATAAGAACAAGATGTGCAAATAGCTACCCATGATAGGGAATGATTTTCTGTCACTGGAAAAGTAAAAAAAATGATTATGTGATTCATATTTAAAATATTAACTATAATATAAACTCATATAAACTCATTCATATTTAAAATATTAACTATAATAAAAATAATATATAAAATATAATACTATATATGTGTGTGAATAACATAGGAAAAAAGGTTTTGCATTCTCTCAGAGTCTATACTCTTTTTAGACTCCCAAGTACTTTTGTTTCTGTGGTCTTTTACTCGGGTTTCCCATTCAAAAGCAGGAGGAAAAATTAGTCTCAGTGAAAAATCCTCCCAGCAAACATTTCTTTAGCATTTCAGGGAGTCATGTTATCATTCCAAACTTTTATGATATCAACCTAAATTACAAATGTTGCACATCTTAGTAGGTATTTTCATGAGTTCCTATGATTTGAGATAAATCATCTGATTGTAGACAGCCTTTGGATAATGATTTTAATATCAATGATATTGTGTTACAGCATTAGTTCTTAATCTAAGATATGTGAATGAATTTCAAGTTATACTTGAAATTGAGAAAAAAATCATTATTTCAATATAATTAGTTTTTTGGTGTTTATAATCCCTGGTCTTTGTCTTATGGATTCAAAAATATTCTGAAAAAAAATACTTATTACCTTGGAATGTAAAAGGGGTTAATGACACACACACAAAAAAAATAAGAGCCATTGTTATTAGAGTTACTTAGGAAAGAAGACACTTCATCCTCAATACATAATCTCTTCTTTTAGGCATAAAACATTTGTTTCAATACATCTTTCTGGAAGTTTATGACACATAGAAAGTAGAACTAGTTATTAGTAAATAAATAAATCTAATAGGCATATATGATATATATGCACATATATAAAATTTTTCTCTCCAGCAAACACTTCTTCAGTGGTTCAAGAACTGGTATGCACCTCTTTATGACAACATTGAATACCAGTCTTTCAGACCTTATAAAAATTTTTTGGTTTTTTTTTTACTTTTTTTAAAGTCATCTCTCAATTGACTCAAATTTTTAAGAATTCAAGCATCCTCCAAATGATAAATGGTCAAAGAATATGAACAGACAATTTTCAGATGAAGAAATTCAAACCATTTCTAGTCATATGAAAAGATGCTCTAAATCATTATTGATCAGAAAAATGCAAATTAAGACAATTCTGAAAAACCACTACACAAATCTCAGATTGGCTAAGATGACAGGAAAAGATAATAATGAGTGTTGGAGGGGATGTGGGAAAACTGGGACACTAATGAATTGTTGGTAGAATTGTGAACAGATCCAGCCATTATGGAGAGCAATTTGGTACTATGCTCAAAAGGTTATCAAATTGTGCATTCCCTTTGATCCAGCAGTGTTTCTTCTGGGCCTATATCCCAAAGAGATCTAAAAGGAAGGAAAGGGATCCACGTGTGCAAAAATGTTTGTGGCAGCCCTTTTTGTAGTGGCAAGAAACTGGAAACTGAATGGATGCCCATCAGTTGGAGAACAGATGAATAAGTTATGATATATGAATGTTATGGATTATCGTTCTGTAAGAAACTATCAGCAGGATGATTTTAGAGAAGTCAGGAGAGACTTGCATGAACTGATGCTAATTGAAATGAGGAGAACCAGGAGATCATTTTACATGGCAACATCAATATTATACAATGATCAATTCTGATGAACACGACTCTTTCCATAATGAGAAGATTGATGCCATATCTAATGATCTTGTGATGAAGAGAGACATCTACACTCAGTGGGAACTGAATGTGTATCACAACATAACATTCTCACTCTTTTTGTTGTTTGCTTGCATTTTTTTTCTTATTAATTCACTTTTTTTAATCTGATTTTTCTTGTGCAATAAGAGAATTGTATAAATATGTTTACACATATTGGATTTAACATATAGTTTTAAATGTATAACATATATTGATTTGCTTTCCATCTGGGGGAGGGGTGTGAGAAGGAAGGGGAATGTCTGAAACAAGGCTATGCAAGGGTTAATGTTAAAAATTATCTGTGCATATGTTTTTAAAATAAAAAGCTTTTGAAAAAAAAGTCACCTCTCAATAGGCGAATTTTTGAATAAATTTAAGTGGGCTGCTCCCTGGATGCTGATCATGAAATGCATTCATTACCAAGATGATCACAAATGACTTCTCAACTTAAAATGATAACTGAGTATGTGTTCCATTGGCATAATTCCAGAAACATCCCCATATCATGATGTGGCATCAGGGGATAGGATTTGAATTATATACTCTAATCTATTATTAATTGTGTCAATTTTGACAATGTTATATGAGCAGTGATTAGAGAACAAACTTTTTCATCAAAATGAAGGGATCTATATAAAATAGCAGAAGGCATTAAAGGAGATTGACCTACAAAATTAATGACTTCTAATAAAACAACTATAGCACATAATTTATCAGAGCTTTTCCTAGGTAGTTAACCAAATTCTCATACATTCCACTGTTTTGAATGGATAATAAATTTAAATATTGGTGAATTCAGAAAAAAAAACTTCATTTTGCTATCGTGTTTTAAAATGGAGTGTTTAAAATTGCTTTAAAAACCATATAAAGTACTTGAGAAATATTTAAAGATAAAGTCAAGAAATATGGGTATGAGTATGAACATATATGATGGGTGAAAAAACCTTTATCAACCCTGGACCTTCCATCATATGTCACGAAATTAATTTATATTTTTTTTCACAGAAGCAGATCTTCCCAAAATATAAATCTACACATAAAACAAAAAGAGAATACATATAAGGAAGTTACAGTGTGGATATCTCCATTTTTACATATCACGTTTTTCTAAGAAGTTGCATGTACAATTGTCTTTTTAGAAGGAAGCAGTAGATAAGGACAAATAAAATTATCTCAATGGACCAATGACTCAAACAATAATGTCAGTATTAGGGGAATTTGCTCTACTACTACAGATCATAATCCATCAAAAATCAATTTGATTTTGAATGTAATAGGTAAGATTGTTATTTAAAATAATTCTCCAATGATGTTACTTTGAAAAATAAATTTCTCCCAATTGTAGATTTATATTTATAGACCCCATTTATTTAAAGCCAAGGCTAACATTCTACCTATACTGATTGATTATATTTATATGGCTGGCATATGAGAAATTGGTACCTCTTATGTTTGACATTTGTATTATTTATATTGTTTTACATGGACAATCATAATTCAACCTACACTAGATTCAAAAGTTAATGTTAATTTCTTTTAAAATAAGACATAAAAATCCAAATAGAAAACTTTAATACTCTTGATATTTATCATATTTTCATCTGTTTCAGACTAAGAGCACAAATATCACATCAGAAAAGAAATATAGCAATTATAATTTACAAAAATAAGACTACTAATCACAAATCATATCTAATTATCATATATTTTATATATTTTATCTAAGAAAATTAAAGATAAGTAGTCTATTCTATAATAACCTGAATTTTTAGTAAATTACTATAAGTCTAAATTCTTTTCAGGTATAATTTGTAGTTTCAAAAAAACTAAAAAGATTATATATACATATATATGTTCATATATATTCATATATACATATATTCATGTATATGTACATATAAATATATATGTGAACTTTCTTTGTATATATGTTAGTTATTATTATTGATTATATTGTTCATTTAAGACATAACAAAATTGGTTACAGTGCATTACAGAAGAGCATTGAAGTAAGGAATCTGGGTATTGGATGCATTCTACTTAGAGAGAAAAACTAGAGCTAGTAGGTAAAAATTATTAGGCAGTATACTTGATTAAGTTCATAAAACTACAAAACTGAAAATTTTTTAAGAGTGATGGATTCCATTATTGTAGACCTTCAAATGGAAACTAGGTAGAAAGTTGTCAAATAGGTTCAATCAATCAAAAAGCACTCATCAAGTGCCCACTATGTGCTCAGCATTAGAGGCATAATTTTTCTTTGGGTGGAGATGAGAATATAGAACTCTGATATTCTTTCCAAACTGATACTTCCTTAATTAAATGGCAAATAGAAATGCATGTATGAAAATCTATTTTGATAATTATTTTTCCGTAACACAGACCCTGATCTTTAAATGTGTGTAGTTAGTGATACTTTAATGAATCACATTGATGTGGAATTGCCTCCAGTGAATCATACCTGGTCTACAACTCTTTTTTTTTCAGTTTTTGCTTATTTCCTTTCATAAATCTCCCATTAATGCTGTATTTTTTTTCTTGGTATTTCAGCATTTCATAGATGGAATTAGAAAATATTTGTAAAATACTTACCCAATGGTGAGCACAGAGTGCTCAACAAATGCTTTCCTCTTCCCCTTTCCAAACCCTTCAGTAGGGAATAGTGCAACATGTATTATTTCCCTTCATTATCCTTTATCCCTTCATGGTTGCTAGACTTTCTTTTCTCATTATGTTTTGAGAAGCAATAGCCTTGACTCTCCTCCACCAAGTTTTTAACTACTCTTATACCTCCTCACAGCATGAATGTGACTATGGACTCGCCCTGATTATGTTAGCTGAAGACAAATGCTAGGAAACTATTATTTTTTTTTTAAAGAATCAGAGGAATTGACTTCCCATT
This sequence comes from Myrmecobius fasciatus, assembly GCA_023553655.1. Classification (NCBI taxonomy): domain Eukaryota; kingdom Metazoa; phylum Chordata; class Mammalia; order Dasyuromorphia; family Myrmecobiidae; genus Myrmecobius; species Myrmecobius fasciatus. The sequence continues at coordinate 35,148 of JAJPUD010012960.1, forward strand.
CGACTATCAGTTATTAAAGGTGAATGAGAAAAAACTACTACTCGAACTACTAAATTAAACTAGTCTGGGGCAGCTAGGTGGCGCAGTGGATAGAGCACCAGCCCTGAAGTCAGGAGGACCTGAGTTCAAATCTGGTCTCAGACACGTAACAGCTGTGTGACCCTGGGCAAGTCACTTAACCCCAATTGCCTCAGTAAAAAAGCAAAAAAAAAATAAATAAATAAATTAAACTAGTCTATCTAAAACATGTTAAATATTGCATATAATATATACACATACACACCAATAGGTAACACACGACATAATGTGCAGTTTATATTTCATGTATTCCATAAGCACAGCATATTATATATCACATTGGTTCTAGTTATCATTTATTATACTAGGGTAATTTGTGAAATGACTGCACAATATCATTCTATCACATCAATTGAATATTACTTTTAATTATACTGATACAAAATGTCACTCATGTTGGTGCAATATACTATTTATCATATATATATTTATCATATATTACACATGTGTACATAGAAAATACTGTATTTATGTATATATATATTATATAGTACAATTTATATATATGAAGATATCTATAGATAGATGTAAATAAATATTATATTGTGTTTCATCCTTAATTTTCTTTTTATTCTTTTTTAAATTAAACCTTTTTATTTTCAAAACATACATATGGATAATTTTAAACATTCACCCTTGCAAAACCTTGTGTTCCAAATTTTTTCCCTCCCTTCTCCCTACCCCTGCAATTCTTCTATATGTATTTCAACGATTATCATGATGCACAAGCAATATCAGATCAAAAAGGAAAAAAAAATGAGAAAGAAAACAAAATGAAAGCAAACAACAACAAAAAAGTAAAAATAATATGTTGTGGTCCCCACAGTTCTTATAGTCCTCTATGTAGGAGCAAATGGATCTTTTCATCATAAGATCATTGGAATTGGGCTAAATCATGTTATTGTGGAAAGAGTCATGTTCATCAGAACTGATCATTGTATAATATTGATACTGCTGTGTGCAATGATCTCCTGGTTCTGTTCACTTCACTTAGCATCAGTTCATGTTTCACAGGCCCCTCTGAAATCATCCTGCTTATAGAATAACAATATAGCATAATATACCATAACTCATTCACCCATTTTCCAACTGATGGGCATCCACTCAGTTTCCAGTTTCTTGCCATTACAGAAAGGGCTGCCACAAACATTTTTGCACATGTGGGTCCCTTTCCCTCCTTTATGATCTCTTTGGGATAAAAGCCCAATAAAAACACTGCTGGATCAAAGGGTTTCATAGTCCTTCTAGCATAGTACCAAATTGCTCTCCAGAATGGTTGAATTAGTTCATAGCTTCACCAACAATATATTAGTATGCCAGTTTTCCCACATCCCTTCCAACATTCATCATTATTTTTTCCTGTCATCTTAGTCAATCTGAGAGGTGTATAGTGTTACCCAAGAATTGTCTTAATTTGCATTTCGCTAATCAATAGTGATTTAGAGCCTCTTTTCATATGACTAGAAATAGTTTCAATTTCTTGTGTGGACCTGCTGACTGGAAGATTTTCGTACCAGCCCAAATCCTGATCATGGGTGAGGAGTGAAGGGCAGAACTCCTGAAGATGGCCAAACAGGTGTTCATTTATTCAGCTTATATACTCTAATACACTTACATAATTATAGCACATTGCACATGTGCTTACTATAGGATATTGTACATGCGGGACAACATTAAACAACTTGCTATTGTGTGCAGATGTTTCCTTGGCACTTTAGTATAACTCTGCTTTAATTACATCACAGGTTATCATACCCGCTGACTTCACAAGAAAGCTGGCATGCCCTTAGGGGTTATGCAGAGCCAAACAAGACACATCAGCAGGATTGCTTTTACTGGACTAAAGAGTCTTATACCTTGCTCAGGGTTTCCTCACTATCTGTATCCCTCTACATCTCCTGCTTTCTTTTGTTTTAATTGAAGCAGATATACATCAGTGGTTACATCCATAAAACAAGTTTCAGCATGGGCAGAATCACATAGGCAAGTAGTAATACAGCAAGCAATATGAATAAACAAGATACTATGAAAGACTTCCATGAGTCCCAGAAAGAATGTATAGAAAATAACTATTAATTCACAACCACACATATACTTTTTTCAGCAGTCAAGAGATAGTCTAAAGCCAATCTATTGTCCATCACTTCATGTGTCAGGGAATCCAATGATTCCTGTCGCTTTTGAAGTCCTGCATCAATGTCATCAGCAATTATTTTTATGGTCATGGTAATATTTATGGTACTATTCATTAGTCAATTGCCATACACATAGGGTTAACAGCTATTTCAGTGAAAGATGTAGTAAAGAGATGGAACCATCTGATGTTTTCTGGGTCTTTTCCTTCATTTCAAGGGTCTTCTCTCTGTAGCTCTCTGATGGATGAAGCAGATATGTCATGTCAGCACCCATTGGATTCCTTCTCCATCTGTAGAGACACAAGCAAACCCTCTGCCCCAAGCAGTTAGTCTTCCCCTTCCATTCACCACTCTCTGGATCTCTCCACATCATCTGGAGATTATCTAAAGATACTGGAGCTGCTCACACTGGACACTGCCCTTCTGGCTTGTTATGAAACCTGCCTGCCAGAGCCAGTGCATCTTCATCAAAAACACAAAAAATTAATAGTATAAAGGATTAAATTTAGAAGTTCTCTGGGGTTGCCCATGACTTCCCCTCTCTTTTGTTTTTGGAGGAGTGTCTTGCTATCTCTCTTCCTCCTCTCTACTATTGTTTGTCTTTGAAGATTGAAGGGTATGCCAATGATGTGTGAAATCTGATATGTGCACAAAAGTGTGCAAAATGTTTGGAAGTATACACAGGTCCATTATCTGTTTTTATTGCTGGTGGCATGCCCATAACTACAAAGGCCTGTGTAAGAAATTCAGTGACTATCTGGGCTGTCTCTTTTGCTGCTGGTATTGAAAACATAAATCCTGAAAAGATGTCCACGAAAACATGGATAAAAGACAGATGACCAAAAAATTTATAATGGGGCACATCCATCTACCAGATTTCAATGACCCTGAAACCATGAAGGTTCTTCCCTGAAGGGAGTACAGGAGATGGAAATGGAGGCAAGCTGTATAGGCTTTTACTATGCTCCTAGCTTCCTCTTTTGTTATCCCAAACTGCAGATGTAAAGCTCAAGCAGCCTGATGATGTTTCAGAATGAGATTCTTGGGGAGCCTGAAATAGGGGAGTGTTAGCTAACATGGTGAGTAGGTAATCTCCCTTTGAGTTTCTGTAAAAAAATAGGTCCTGGAAGAGCAGTATAAGAGGGAAAGTGCAAGAGGTAATACTTACTTGGGTGATTTCTCACTTGCTCTTGAAGCTCCTTAAAAAGTTCAAATATATTAGAGGCTACAAATTTTATTTGGACTGTGGCAGTTCTTTATACCATACCTACTGAATAAGCCAAATCATATATTATATTTATATCTCCTGGGTAATAAGTAAGAACTAGCATAATTGCATACAACTCACTCTGCTGAATAGACTGAAAGGACGTTCTGACTATTCTTTTTATAGCTAAGTCAGGAGAATCTATAGCACAAATCTTATGTTTGGACACATCTGTAAAGATGGTAGGTCCTTTCAGAGGGATCTTAAAAACCTTTTCTTCAAAAACCCATGGCCAATTATTTAATAGCCAGACTATCTTTAAGGGGGACCTATGTGTCAAATTTGGAGCTGTGGCCAATAAAATTTGCCACTCTGGGATGGTTTGAGAGCATACATTAATTTGTACACTGTCATAAAAGGTGTATTTCTTGTTAGGTCTTTCTCGGGTAATTGTATTATTCGTTTAATGGCCTTTAAAAAGATTCTAGCCACAAGCACTGTGTAAGGAGTCAGTCTTTGGTCTGATTGTGCTGTTTTTTTATGGATCTCCAATAATTAGGGGGTTAGGAAAACAAGCCAAAATCTTAACATGTGATGATGTAGACCCATAAAGAGTGCAAGTCTTTTTCAGGTCTTTGATAACTCCCAAATTAAAAGGAGTGTGTCTTCTCTTGATTTGAGCTGAAGGTGCATTAGAGTCAGGTTCTTCAATGACAAGGTATGCTTCCATTCTCAATCCAAATGTATCCCTTGAAAAATCCATTCCTAGGTACCTCTTTTATGTGAGATAATTTCCCCCATTTTCTTCTCTCTTCCCTTCTCCTAGTTTCTCTCTCACACTCTTACATTCTTTGTGATAATTTCAAAAAATTTGACACACATCAATAACCTCTGACTATGAAGATTCCTTCTAATTGATATAATAAGGATAAGATTTTTAGGAGTTACATGTGTTATATTTTCATATAGGAATTTTAAAAATGTAACATTATTGAGTCCCTAATGATTTCTCTTTAATATTTACATTTTATAATCCTCTTGACTCTTTTGTTTGAATGTGGAATTTTCTATTTAGCTCCAATCTTTTCATCAAGAATCCTTGAAAAATCTCATTCATTAAATATTCATATATATCAAACTCTCTATATATGTATGTACACTATATATATGTGTGTATTTATGTATACACACATATGTGTGTGCATGTGCACACATACCCTACACACTATTTAACCCATGAGAGTGGGATCCCAAAACTACCAGTCCTCCTCCCCTATCTCTGTGTTAGTCCTTTGTCTTGCATTTATTTCATATAACATAATTATTTGCTTTAAATTTTTTCTACACAGCTTTTCTGTTTAAAATAACATCAAACAGTTCTATTCAATCTTTCTTTTGAACTACTCAATTACTAATGAAAATCTTTGACAAATGTTTACATTTCCATGTATCAAAATACTTATCCTTATTGAGTCCCTTGTAATTAATCTTTGATGTTTACTATATGTTTCTCTTGGATCTGATATGTCAAATCTTTTTTATTAAGTCCAGATCCTTTGTCACAAAGTCCTGAAAGGCTGGAAATTCATAAATTATATATTTTTGATTCATTGATTATGCTTAACTTTGCAAGGCATGCTATTTTCAGCCATAATCTCAGTTCTTTTGCTCCATTCTGAGACCTACTGTGTTTTAATGTAGTTGATGCTAGGTTTTGTATAATTCTAAGACTCAGACACCCAATTTCTCATAGTGTCCTGTGTCTGGGGCTTAGGCTATTTCCTAATTCAGCTAGCCTCAGGAATCACTGCTTGCTGTTTCAGTGAAACTAGTCTGGAGGTAAATACTTATTCTTCACATAGGACAAATCTCCATCCTGGTATCTTTCTTCATATTTTCCTAAATTGTCCCAGGAAGACCATGACTCTTCCCAAACTCTTTTTTATTTTTATCATTCTATATTCACCCTAAATTGCTGTTTTTTCTTGCTTAAGGGAGAAATTGGAAGAGCTTAGAATTTTTCTGTCCTACTTCACCACTTTTCCAGAATCCTCTCTTTTAACTTTGTTTTCAAAACCCTCTTTAGGCTCTTTCATGGCCTGAAACCAATTCATATTTTTCTTGAAGGCTTTGTATATAAGTGTTTTAAATTTATGTTCTTCTGAGTGTGTGTTTTGAGCTACCTTACCACAAGATTAACTTTCTGTGATCAGAATCTTTGTTTCTTATTTCACAGCCTGTTACTTGATTTTAATTCTTTGTTCAAATAGGACTGTTTTTAGAATGTAGAGTGTACTATACCAAGCTTCAGGTATATGTGCAGTTGCTTTCAGACATACTTCTAGAGACCTTCTAGAGTTTTCTGTTCTTTCAAGTTGTGATAATCTAAAGAGAGGTGTTTGCTACTTTCCTGGCCTATGCCCTGGTCTGAGTGACCAGAAGCACTTTCTCTGCCTTAGAATTGTTAGAAAAGTCTCTACTCCATTGTGGTCACAATCTCTAATGGTCTACTCCTCCTCCCTGAGATTGTCACCCAGGACTATAATCCAGCCATAAGTATGGGGAAAGCAACAGAGCCCTCACTCAGTGTTAAGTTTCCTCTAACCATTTGTTCAACCCCATTCCTGTCTGTGAGCTGAGAGCTCCCAAAGCAGCTTTAGCCACTGCTGATTCAGAGGCTCCCAAAGCTTTCTCTAATTTTTCTGGGGCCAGGAATGTGCTGGCACAGCCTTTGCTAGATTGTGCACCACTCTCATCCCCATGTGACAGATTTTTCCTGATGACATTTTAAATTGTCTTTGGTATCTGTGGGCTGAAAGACATAGAAACCATCACAGTTGCAATTAATTATCACTATGAAGCCTGCTACTTTTATTCTGGGACTGGAGCTATGATGGCACAATCTGACCTGGGCTTTGCTCCCTTCTCACTTTATGTGCAACATTTTCTACTAATCTCCTAAATTGTGTAAAGCTAGAAAATTGTTTAATATTGTCTTTTTGTGAGTTTTGCCATTCTAGAATTTGTTAAGAGTTATTATCTAAAGGTATTTGAAAGACTTTGGGGGAGAGCTCAGGTGAGACCCTATCTTCTTAACTCCTCCTCAATCCATCCATATTCTTAATAAAATAAAAAGCTTTCTACCACATTCCTTTTAAAAGATAATTATGATCACACAAGTTTCATAATACCAACTCTTTTTTGCCTAAAAAATCACAGAAAGTGGCTATAGATCAATATCATTATGAAATATGAATATATTTATGCATTATCTACATATAATACAATAATCATAGAAAGATATCCCCAAAATTTATCATTATAGACAACTTGGATTTTCACTAGGGTGCTTACTTTTACACACACACACACACACACACACATATACACACACACATTCTATATAATAAAAGCAATTTTAACCAAGATATATAAAAGGTCTTTGACAAAACATCACACATGTTCATATATTAAAACAAACCTCAAAAAATAGGAATTTTCTAAATATTTTCATTTCCCCTTTTTAAGTTCTAAAGAAACACCAAATAAGTAAACATTTCTATATATAAGGTATAACAGAAAAAGAGGATCATATTTAAAATTGAAACTCCATCATATGCAGTTTCTTTTGAAAAATGCTCTGTAGTAAATTCAGCAACATTTTCAAAGCTATACTGCTTGTTTTATTTCCTTCTGGACTTTGTTCTTTTCTTTATATGATGAAATGCTTCAATACTTTTCCCCCTTTCTTTTCTTCTTTTGCTTTTATTTACAACACCATCAATAACTCTAGTTCTTCCCAATTTATTACTGCAAATGAAAAACAAAAAAAAACCCAATAATTTTTGACAAATAATTACAATCAAGCAAAATAAAACTATAGATTTTTTATGTTCAAAATTATATGTATAACTTTCTCACATGATGTAGCAACATGCCTTATCATCATGCCTTCAGAATTATGGTTGATTGAATATGACATCAGTTAGTCTTTACAATTTTTTTGTTACTATATAAACTTTCTCTTGGTCTCCATTTAACTTTTATGGCTTCATATAAGTATTCTTGGTTCCAGTTATTTGCATTTTTGTACATATGAAGATTTTTTGGTTTTCTTTGCTTTGGGCCTAGTAGTGATTTTAATAAGTGAATTATAATTTTAAGACAAAAATATTAAAGAACATTATTGTGATGAAGAAACACTCAAAAATTTACTATTTAAGGCAGAGGAAAATCAAAAATACCACTTTTCCTTGCTACTTTTTTGGTCACCTTTTACATAACTAATAAAATAACCTCTTATTTGGACTCTCCATGCAGTCTCTTCTCTCATCAATTCTAACAAAGTAATATTCATAAAGTATAAATTTGACTTTACTATCCTGTTCAAAAAATTACAATGGATCCTTATTTCCTCTAGGAGCAACATAAGTTCTTTTGGCACTTAAAGTCATCAACAAACTATCTTCAATCTATATTTCCATTCTTGTTATATGTTACTACTTTTCATAGTGTGTTTGATTGATCTATTCAGCTTGATTAAAATCTTTGTATCTTTTCAAAACTCTAGTTTCCTTCAAATTTACATTCAAACACTACCTATGCAAAACTTTTCTTTTTTTTCCCACTTAATACTATTTTATTTTTTTTAAATTTTATTTTGCAAAACATATGTATGGGTAATTCTTCAACATTAACCCTTACATAGCTTTCTGTTACAAATTTTTCCCCCAACTCCCCACCCCTCCCCTAGATGGCAGGATATCCACTACATGTTAATTATGTTAAATAGTATTTTATTTTTTTCCAATTATATGTAAACATATTTTTGATCATTTGCTTTTATAAGATTTTGATTTCTTTTTTCTCTTTCCCCTTCTCCCTCAAGAAGGAATAAAATCATATTTATATATAAACAATCATATTAAACTTATTTCCACATTAATCATATCGTTAAATAAGAATCAAAAACAAAAGGGAAAAACCATGAGAAAGAAAAAAAGTGAAAATAACTTTGATCTGCATTCAGATTCCATAGTCTAGATGCGTATACAATTTTCCATAATGAATCTTTTGGAATTTTCTTAAATGATTGAATTGATGAGGAGAGTTTAGTCTATCATTGTTAAATTGCACAAAGTTGTTGTGAAATCTTTATTAATCCTCTTGTGTACTCTTTCTCTATTTCATTTTATATAGCATGTTCTATTAAAAGAATTGAAATTAAATCTCTGTCTCTGTTTCTCTCTCTCTCTCTCACACACACACACACTTTCTGTGTTATTGCTTTGCATATGGTGATACTGAATAAATGCTCTGTACTCATTTATATTACTTAAAACTAGAAATGGCAATAATTACAATAAGATTAAAAAAAAGTTCTAAACATGGTGAAATTTGGACTTAATAGTTCCTATTTACAAATGACTTAAAGCATTAGCCAAGAAAATAATAAAAAGAATTAATAGTTTCAATATAATAGCCATTTACAAAAAAAAATCAAAATCTCCACCTTATATATGTGTATATATATAATATATATGCATTTATGTCAACAAATATAAACATACATATATGTCTATTATAACCATATATTTATATGTAGATATATGTCTACATACATGTGCCTGTGTGTGTCTGTGTGTATATGTGTTTTGAGTATGTATATATGTATATCTGTTATATCATTTAGGAGAAAATAATAAATTTTATTCAATATAACTACAAATCACTTAAAATAGGAGCCAAAATTTTAACACATATATAAAATAAATAATATTATATAAGACTCTTTACATAAATAAAGGAAGATAAATAATTTGAAGGATATTTACTGCTCCTGGTTGAACAATATAATGCAAATGAAAAAGCCAAATTCTAGAGTCTCAAGAGAAATTATAATGAAACAAGTGAGGAAGAAGTGAGTCATCATCCAACTCTGTCATTAATTACTCAAATAACCTTTATAAATTACTAAAAGTTTGTAGCCCTTAATTCCCTCTTTTATATAAATGGAAATACTTGAGATTTCATCTTTTTTTCTGCTTAAAAATGCTATGTTTCTAGTAATTCTAAATAGAAATACATGTTAATTTTGTAAAATTGTATTGTATGTAACTCTTTTTATTTAATTTATTCATTATAGTAATGTTTCATGGGACCAAGAAATGAAGAATCTATTAGAATTCAATGATGCACACATTTCAGATTGAATACAATTTATAATAGAATTATCTGTTGATATGAATATCAATCAAAGCATATGAATCAAAGGATGATATATCATGACCACACTTTACATCATAGCCAAAATGTGAGTGAGGGGGGAAATAACACTGTTTGCTTCTGCATTAAATTTTGAGTTGAAAACAAACAAACACAAAAGTTGTACATTGCTCGCTGCATGATACACAAGCACAGAAAAATTGAATGACATTTCATTCTTTATGACTTGGATTTGCAGTCCTTGAAAAATAGGGCCAAATTAAAAGTACTAGAAAGTCACATTTTCAATTGAAAGAAATGATCATATTGATTTTAATTAATTAAGCTGACTGTTTGGAGTGGTGGTTTGTTCCTTGCCAAAATACTCTCTGTTCTGTTTTTATTTCCTATTAGATGCCCCTAACATATCTCCATTTTTTCACTCACCTAGTTATCATCATGATCCCTTAACAAAATGAGTTTAACTTCGAATCCTTGCAAAATTCTAAAAAAGACACTTAAAAAGATGATTTGTGAGAATCATTATTAACCAACTTTATTTCTCCAAAATCAATCCAATTCATATTAATAAGATTATTTTTTTAATTTTTCTTTTTTCTTTTTTTGGCAAGGAAATTACATTATAACAAAGAAATGTTTTAGATACATTGTCATTTGTTTTCAGCAAAACATTCGACAAAATGCCCAAATCCAATATTTTAGACGAGATATGGAGACTGATAGGTAGCACAGTTAAACAAATTTAGAGCTGGTTTTATTCAGTTATTAATGGGTCCTCAAATCACTGAATTTTAGAATTGGCAGGCACTTTAGCAAGCCTTTGTGTACTTTACAATTTTCCCCCATTGTTCTTATTACTGTCTTCTAATCCATCTTCCACATTTCAACTCTTCACATATTTGAAAACAGTAATTTATATAAATCTTCCTCTATAAATCATCTTTTCTCCTTTCTAAACAACTTTCTGAACTGGAACCAATTAACAGGTCTTAGACTTTAGGGATGGTAACATTCTAGTTCCCTTTCTCTAGAGATCTAATTGATGTTCTTCCTAAATTGTGACACCCCAAATAAAACACAATACTCCAAACATGCTCTGAGTAAAACAGAATTTGTCATTCAATTATTTCAATCATGGCTAACTGTGATTCCGTTTGGGATTTTCTTGGTAAAGATACTGAAGTGGTTCACCAATGAGGCAGAAAGGAATAAGTGACTTGCTCAGGATCACAGTTAGTAAATATGTGAGGTTGAATTTGAACTCAGGTCTTCCTGATTTTAGATTTGACACTCTAGCCATTGCTCCATTGAATTAGCCTAGGATAAAATAAAGAAGTGCTATCAATTCTTTACTCCTGAAAGTTATGTCTCTTAAAGGCCAATACTGTATTACCTTTTCTGGCAGTGAAATTACATTGTTGGTTTTTATTGAGCTGTCACTCTATTAAAACCATAGAATTTTATTTCATACAAAATTCTATATATGTCTCTCTCATTTTGTGATTCTGAAGTTGAATTATTAAACCCAAGTGTGAGTTTTTACATGTATCTCCCATAATTTCATCTTAATAAATTTAGCTGAGTCTTTGAGCTTATCAAGATATATTTGGATTCTCAACTTGTATTCCAGTATCTTATCTATTCCTCTCAATATTGTCACTAATAAATTTGTCATCAGGCTATCAAAGTACAGAGCTAAGGATAGGTCTTTGGGGATCTGAAAACCATCTAATGCTGAACCAATTAAAAATAGACTATGAATAAAGCATGGCTTTTCAACTAGTTTTTCCCTCTATTTAATATTTTTAAAATTATATTTAAAAATGACTAACATTTTTTTGAAAGTTGAATTCCTAATTCTCACTTTTTTCTTTCTTCC
>JAJPUD010012961.1:1290-46670 GCA_023553655.1 Myrmecobius fasciatus
TATGATATCCGCTTCCGCTTTATGGGAGAGTTCATCCCATTCACATTCACAGATAGAATAACTAATTCTTTATTTCCTGCCATCTTATTTACCCAAGTTATGTTTTCCCCTTTCCTTTCCCCTTTCTCCCTTCCCCCCTCCTTAGTACTTTGCTTTTGATGACCCCTCCCCCAAACAATACTCCACCCTTTAGATCCCCTCCCCCTGTTTTTACTCCTTTCCCCTGATTCTTCTATTTTCCCTTCTATTAGTTTGTCCCTTACTTTTCCTCCTTTCCCTCCCACTTCCCTCTAGCAACAGACAAGTTTCTATGTGAAATCAAATGTCTGATATACACTTTTAGAGCCCAACCTGATGAGAGTAAGATTTACACAATGCTCATCTCCCTCCCCTCTTTCTCTCAATTATATTAGGTTTTCTTTGCCTCCTCAAGTGATGTTACTTTGTTTTTACTTCCTTTTTTTTAGATCTTATTTTACCACTTTTTCCCTCTTTTCCCCAGTATGACAACATTTTCCCCTCTAGTTCTCTTTTTCATATTATCAAAGTAATATCTAGTTAATTATACCCCCAAACTTTAAGTATCCCCCTAGTAAAAATAAAGTTCTCAAGAGTCCTTTCCTTTTTACCTTTTTATGCATCTCTTGAGTTCTGTGTTTGGGTGTCGAATTTTTTGTTCAGATCCGGTCTTTTCATTAGAAATAGGTGAAATTCACCTATGTCATTGAATGACCATCTTCTTCCCTGGAGGATAATGCTCATTCTAGCTGGATAGGTTATTCTTGGTTGTAATCCAAGTTCCTTTGGCCTTCAGAATATCTGGTTCCAGGCCCTTCGATCCCTCAGTGTGGAGGCTGACAGATCGTGTGTGATTCTGATTATTGATCCTCGGTATTTGAATTGTTTCTTTCTAGCTGCTAGCAGAATCTGTTCCTTGGTTCTATAGTCCTGAAATTTAGCCACGATATTCCTTGAGGTCTTAATTTTGGGGTCTCTTTCAGGAGGTGATCGGTGAATTCTTTCAATGGTGATTTTGCCCTTTGATTCTACAATCTCAGGGCAGTTTTCTTTCAGGATTTCCTGGAAGATAGTGTTTAGATTCTTTTTTTCATCATGGCTTTCAGGAAGTCCAATAATCCTTAGATTGTCTCTCCTAGATCTATTTTCCAAGTCAGTTGTTTTTCCTAGGAGATATTTCCTATTTTCTTCTAATTTTTCATTTTTTTGTTTTTGTTTGACTGATTCTTCAAGTCTTAGTGAGTCATTCACTTGCATTTGTTCAATTCTTATTTTTAAAGTGTTGTTTTCTTCAGTTACCTTTTTAAGCTCCTTTTGTAACTGGCCAATTTGTTCATTGCACTCTTTTTCCACTTCACTAATTTTATTTTTCAATAAATTGGTGTCTTTTTCTTATCTCTTTTGCAGGGCATCATATCCTTCTTGCAAGATATTGTATCCTTCTTGCATTGATTTCAGTTTATTTTCCCATTTATCCTCCAGCTCTCTTTTGAGGTTCTTTATGCAATCTTCCAGAAAGGTCTTTTGAAAAAATGACCAGTGATGGTCTTTAATACCTTCTTCTGGTATTTTATCTAAAGGAACCTCAGTATCTGGGGTCAATGCTTCTTTGCCTTGATAAAAGCTGTCTATGGTGAGAGCTCTCTTTTGCTTCTTCATTTTTTTTAGACAGCGTGGATATCTCTTTAAGGTAGGGGAAAAAAAAAACGGAGGCTGAAGATCTTTGCCCTGGGGCACTTCGTCGAGTTAACTTAAGGTGCTGGGCCGGTGGGGGCTAGGACTAAGTCCGAATTACTCCTTAAACAAGGCAAGTCTGCCAGAACACCTACCCCCAATCAGGGCAGAGTGTCCCGAGTGCCTCAGATAAACTCCAGGTGTTTGGAATTTGGAGTTTGGAGTTTGGAATTTCTGCCAGGATGAGCTGAGCTGAGTCCCACCCTCACTTCCAGCCTACACAGGAGTCGTCTATTTATCTCTCTGTCCGAGTCAGACTAACCTGATATGAAGTTCTCCAGAGAGCCGTGCCCAAATATTTCTGAGTGCGTTGACTTGAATCAGTTCAGAGGCTTATTTTATTGTTGATTTGAGAGAAGATCGGAGGAGAGGCAGAGAGTCACCTTTTCACTCTGCCATCTTGGCTCCGCCCCCCAAAGAATCTCTTCTATCCTTCTTTTGAGATCATTCAACTTAATAGACTCATATCCATGACCTGTAAGTAGACTTCCTCTAAAAGCCCTGGTGATGATAAAGTTCTTAGGTATTACATGTATCATCAGCCCATATAGTAATGTAAATAATTTAACTTGTTTAATCCCTTGTAATTTCTGTCTCATATTTGCCTTATTATAATTCTCTTGAATCTTGTATGTTAATGTCAAATTTTCTATTTGGCTCTTTTCATTAAACTTACATTTTCCCCTCTATAGGATTATACTTGGTTTTGTTGGGTAGACTGCTCTTAGTAGTCTAGATAAATGCAGCTCCTTTGCCTTCCGGAAAATCATATTCTAAGCCTTTGACTTCTTCATAGTGGTAGCTACTAAATTTTGCCTCATGCTAATTGTGGCTCCATAGTATTTGAATTATTTCTTTCTGGTTTCTTATAGTATTTTCTCCCTGACCTGAGAGCTCTGGATTTTAACTATAATATTTCTAGGAGTTTATATTTGGGGATTTCTTTTGAGAGGTCACTGATGGATTTTTGCCTTCTACTTTCAAGATATGCGGGCAATTTTCTAATTTCTTTTTCTTTTCTTTTCTTTTCTTTTTTTCTTTTTCTTTTTTTTTTTGCTGAGGCAATTGGGGTTAAGTGACTTGCCTAGGGTCACACAGCTAGGAAGTGATAAGTGTCTGAGACCAGATTTGAACTCAGGTCCTCCTGACTTCAGGGCTGGTGCTCTATCCACTGCTCCACCTAGCTGCCCCAATTTTCTAATTTCTTGAAACAAGATTTTTAGGCTTTTTGTTGTTGTTCATGGTTTTGGGGTATTCCAATAATTATAAAATGATCTCATCTTTATCTATTTTCCAGGTTAAATTTTTTCCTTTAAAATAATATTTCACATTTTCCTCTATTTTTAAAATTTTTTTTTACTTTCTTTTATAATTTCTTGGTATATCACAGAGTCATTAGCTTCCATTTGATCAATTTTATTTTTAGTATTTTTTCAGTATCCTTTACCAAGCTATTAATGATTTTAAAAATAAATTGTTATTAATCTAAAAAATACACAAAGGGGCAGCTAGGTGGCGCAGTGGTTAGAGCACCAGCCCTGAAGTCAGGAAGACCTGAGTTCAAATCTGGTCTCAGACACTTCCTAGCTGTGTGACTCTGGGCAAGTCACTTAACCCCAATTGCCTCAGCAAAAAGCAAAAAAAAAAAAAAAAAAAAAAAAAATACACAAAGAGGGAAAAAATTCTATTTTTACAGCACAGCATAAAGAGAGGTTTCATTGTAAAACCATGGATTTCCATTTTGTATTGTTTGATTTTGGGGGGAAAAACTGAGTAATAAATATACACATTGTTTTCAAAACTGCCCTGCTTTTCTGTACTCCTTTCTGAGTTTTCTTTGGTTCTCTGCTATACACTTTTTATTTTTTTCTTCCTTCCTTTCCACCCCACCCTAAAGAAAGCTACAATTAAATACACACACACACACACACACACACACACACACACACATATATATGCATACAAACACATATCACACACATATAAAATCATACTATACATTCTTCTATTAATCAGATCTTTCTCTGGAGGTGAATAGAATCTTCTCTTCTAGGCTTACTATAGAGCACATATAGATCCTTTTCATTTTTTTAATGATTTCTTTGGGATACAGACCTAGTTCCAGGGCTGCAAGATGAATTCGTCATTCAAAGTTATTTTTAGGACAATGATTCTGTTACTATGTACAACATTCTCTTGGTACTTCTCATTTCACTTTTCAGTATTTCATACAAAATTTTCCATGTTTTTCTAAAAATCCACCAGTTCTTTATTTCTTATAGCATAGAAGTATTTCTTCATAATCACATACCATAACTTGTTTAGCCATTCTCTGATTGAAGGGCCAATCTAGCCAATCTGCTAGATGTAAGATGATATTTCTCTAATCAGTAATGATTTAGAGAATCTTTTACATATGTATATGTATGTAGTTTTGAGTTCTTCATTAAAAACTGCTTGTTCATAATCTTTGATCATTTATCAATTGCTTATATTCTTAGAAATTTGACAAAGTTCTTTTTATATTTGAGAAATAAAATCTTTACCTGAGAGATTATCTATAAAAAACTCTACTTCCAGTTTTCTGCTTTTCTTCTAATCTTGGCTACATTGGTTTTATTCGTAGAAAATCTTTTTAATTTAATATAATCAAAATTATCCATTTTAAATACCACAATATTTTCTATCTCTAGCTTCTTCATAATTTTTTTTCCTGATCTTTAAGGCAATATGTTCATGACCTGAGGTGGAAAAAAATAATTCACTGTGGCTTTTTCTTCTTAGAATTTGGTTTGGTGTATTTTTAAATGCAGTTTATAGGAGAAATTTTTGGGGAATTGAAGCCAAATTGCTGTTTTTCACTCCGCCATCTTGTTTCCACCCTGTCACACCTACCTTTCTCCCACAGTCAGTGCCTCTCATTCTCCAATTCTCTCTTCCTGGATAATGGATGCATCAGAGATTTGCTCCAGATTCCTGGATGCAATAACTTTCTCCCATGTTAAAGATTATTGAAGAAAGCAGTGACATTCATGGTTTATGGAAGAACAAGAAAAGTCTGCCTTCTCCTTCCTAAGGAAACTTGTGCTTATTCTTTAGGGGATTTTTCACTTCTCTGTTTCATTGCCCCATTATCTGAGAATTTTTTGTCTGCTTCTGCCCACAATTATTGATTCCCCTTGCAAACACCTTGTTCACAAGGTTAAAAGAATGAACAAGTTCATTTATAGATCAACGGAAACTGAAAGAAGCCACAGAAAAAATGGTACCCTTCAGTAAATAGCCCTTCCCAGAGATCCTTATAACCCCAATCCTTTACAGAATACAATTGGTGGAGATCCCACTGCTTTTGTTTCTACAATATGTGCTGTCTATGGAGACTATTGCATTCTCTCAGACCATGTCATATCAGCCTCATCACTTTATCTGTATCTCTCCTCAGTTCCCAGCAGATGGTGCCTGGATGTTTTCCTTTATAGCTACGCCACTGAAACTCCATTTTAGGTTCTCTGTGAAGACACATCTACATCCTCTTTTACTGTTCTTAGTATCCCAGTTCACCCCACTTTCCTTAAGAGGTGAGAGGATGCTACTAGAGCTCTTCCATCTAGTTTGGGGCCTCAGGGACCTCCCTGTCCCTTCCTATAGCTCCAAAAGGACCTTGTTATGATTTTTTTCTTCTTGTGCCAGACTCTCACTTCTGGGAAATGAGTCTAGTCTTGGCAATACCTTACTCTCACACTATTTAGATCCCAGGACTCATAAGTCCCTCCTTTGCAATTGTATCTGCTGCTTCCTCCTATCAAGCTCTCTCCTACCTCTCCACCCTGTAGAGAAGGCTCACAAAGTGCTCAATGGCTTCCCTTGATAGTTGGAATAGAGGAAATGGGGAGAGGGAAATATGATTTTCTTGTTCTTTCATCCCATGACATGTATTTAGTCTTCCAGACTTTGGGGCTGTATGGATGGGAAGTTCCAGGGCTGCAAGCTTGCATGTCTACAAATATTCAGAACTACATTATTGCATGTCCTATAGACTGGGAAGCTGGAAATCAAGGAATTATACATAGAAGGTTGAATATTTGAGGAGTAAAACTGGGGAGCCTACAATTTAGCCCCATACTGGCTACAGAACTAGATCCCAGGAGATAAACTAGTTTTCCTTGTTTTTTTGTTCCTTCCTTCCTTCCTTCTTTCCCTTCCTTCCTTCCTTCCTTCCTTCCTTCCTTCCTTCCTTCCTTCCTTCCTTCCTTCCTTCCTTCCTTCTTTCCTTCCTTCCTTTCTTCTTTCCTTCCTCCTTTCTTCCCTTCTTTTCCTCCTCCCTCCCTCTTTTATCCTCTCCCTCCCTCTCTTCCTTCCTTCCTTCTTTTCTTCTTTCCTTTTTATTTACTTTACTTTTCTTTCCTCTTTCTTTTTTCTCCTTCCTTCCTTTTTATTTTTAACCAACATTTTTTCTCTCCATCCTATTTCCTCCCTCCCTCTCTTTCTCTCTTACTCTTTTCCTCCCTTCTTCTCTTTCTCCCTTCTTCCCTCTTTCTTTCCCTCCCTTCCTTCTTCCCTCCTTTCCTCTTTCCTTTCCATCTTCCTCTCCCTCCCTTCCTCCCTCCCTTCCTTTCTTCCTTCATTTTGTTTCTTCTTTCCTTTTTATTTTTTAATCAACAATTTTTTTCTCCCTCCTATATCCTTCCTTTGAAAAGAAAAGAAAAACAAATAAACCAAAATTCTTGTGATGAATATGTAGTCAAACAAAAACAAATCCCCACAATGGCCACATACAAGAATTATATATTAATCTGCAATTGGACTCTATCATCTCACCGTGCAGAGGTAAGTAACATATTTTGCCTTGGGTCTTGGAACTTTTAAGTCTTTCAAAATTATTTGGGAATATACTGGCTTTCCTTCTGGAAGCCCTGTGACCGGTTTTATCTAAGTATTCTCTTTTATGTGAATGATTGCATGTTTGGAGAAGAATCTCAAGGCCCTGACACCAGGAATTCATTTGCTTGACAGGAGAGATGAGAATTGTCTGAGATAGTTTCTGCAGGGAATTTTATTACTTTCTCAGATTTCATTTAAAAACTGATTTGAGCTTGATTTGTCATAGCAGGGACCATTGGTGATAGCAGGTTCCAGGGACAGGGCAGCCCAGGGATCTCCTCCGTAGTAGGCCTCTGCTGTCCCCTGGCAGGTTCAGGCCACCTTAGTGCCCAGTCTGTTCAAACAGTATTGTGAAGCTATTTATGTCAAGCCTGATTGCTTTGTGTTGGGAATTTCAGTGGATTTTTGCTCAGGTGGGAATGGGACTAGAAATTCTTCCCCCAAGGCAGGAAACTTTCTGCTTTTCAGGAATCAGAGTGTAATGGCTTACCATTCCTGCTGAGCTTGGGGACCCTTCCTTGTCTCTGGCCAGGAGAAGGTCACCTTCTCCTGCTGTTAACATATGCTCAGACCACCTGTCATAGGCATAAGCACAAGTCCTTCATTTCCTGTGTGAGGTGGCATCAGGACAAACCATATTCGGGTCAGAGACTGTAAAAGCACCAAGATGATAGAAGATATGCTTTGTTTGACGGGGAGAAACTGAGAGATGATTGTAACAGTACTGAGAATTTTTTATGCAGAGCAGCCATTCCTCTGCAATGCCTGGAGCTTTGAGAAATTAAGTGACTTGACCAGGTTATAAAATAAATATTTGTTAGAGACAGGACTTGAATACAGGTCTTCTTAGAGGCTGCCTCTCTCAAGAGGACAAATCTTATAGAGTGATTCTATCAGTGCTAGTAGCTGTGTGGTGGAAAGAAACCTGGCTTGGGAATTGTAGAATCTGAGTTAGAATTTCAGTCTTCCCACTTCCTAGTCATGTGATTTTGGGCCAGGCATCCAAACTCTGAGTTTTCACATCTATAAAAAGAGAGAATTGGATATTTATGATGTCTAAGGATCCTTAAGCTGAACTATAGTGGGGGATGCTCGAAAAGAAGGGAGAAAGGGGAATGATTAGGGGAATGAGATAGGTTCTTCAATAATCTGTGACTTCTTCCCAATAAGGTACAGACTCTTCTCTCCCTGAGTGAAATGAAGGGTTTAGGACATCAAGCGGTTAATTGTGGAAATCATACTGATTCCATTTTGTGACTCAATTCTGAAGCTAGCCCAGTGCCTTTTCTGTTCAATTATGAGTTTAGTTCAAATTCTGTCTTGTGAGAAACTTCATTCAATTGTGGAAGAAAATCTCTGGCCTTTCATGGCTAGGAAACTGGACCACTAGTTCCTGCTATTTGGAGACCTTTAACCAAAGAAATCGTTTAGGTTAGTCAGATCCAAAGACTGATGCAAGGGCCTCTCTCACAATTGTACATTTCAAGGAACTTGCATGCCATACTGATCAATTAGTTATTGTTTCCATGTTACTTTGATTATTTATAGACACTTGCAAAGGATATGAACAATTTTCAGATGATGAAATTAAAGCCATCTATAAACATGAAAAAATACTCTAAATCAATATTGATTAGAGAAATGCAAATTAAAACAACTCTGAGATACCACTTCACACTTCTCAGATTGGTTAAGATGACTGGGAAAGATAATGATAAGTGTTGGAGGGAATATGGGAAAACCGGAACACTAATGCATTGTTGGTGCAGTTGTGAAATGATCCAAGTATTCTGGAGAACAATTTGGAACTAGGCTATAAAACTATGCATATCCTTTGATCCAGTATGCCAGCATGATACTGGGTCTGTATCCCAAGGAAATCACAAAGAAAAGGACCCATATGTGCAAAAAAGTTTGTAGCAGCTCTTTTTGTGGTAGCAAAGTATTGGGAAATGAGTAGATGCCCATCAATTGATGAGTGGCTGAATAAGTTATGGTATATGAAAGTAATGAAATATTATTGTTCTATAAAAATAATGAAGATGATTTTAGAAAGGCCTAGAAAGATTTATGCAAACTGATGTTGAGCAAAACAAGCAGAACCAAGAACACACAGTACACAGTTAACAGCAAGACTGCATGATGATTAAATGTGGAAGGCTTGGTTCTTCTCAGCAGTTCAGTGATCCAAGGCAATTCCAATAAACTTTGGACAGAAAATGCCATCTACATTCAGGGAGAGAACTATGGGGACAATGTAAATCAACACATGCTATGTTCACTTTTTTCTTTTTTTCTTCTGTTTTATTTTTTCTCATGGTTTTTCCTTTTTGTTCTGATTTTTCTCTCCCAACATGATTCATAAAGAAATGTGTATTAACAAATTAATGTATGCATGTAACAAAAAAAACCCCAAATTTAAAAAAAAAACATTATTTACATATACTTGGAGTGGGACACCTCCTTTTTAGATTCAGGGAATTAAACTTGTTTGCTTTTTCCCTCTCAACTTGGAAAGCCCCTTATGTTTCATAGAATTATAAATTAGATCACTTAATATCGTATTGCTTCCTTTTAATAAATTGCTCCTATTTGATTAATTGTTTGTAATGTATAAAAGTCTGTCTCCTCCTCAAGGTCCAGGCTTTTCTTCCCCTCTCTCTCCCCCTTCCATTTCTCCTCCTTCTTCTACTGTTTCTTCTTTCCCTCCCTTCTCTCTCCCTCCCCTCCCTCTCTCCCTTTCTCCCCCTTAGGTTTAAGTGACTTGTCCAGGGTTACATAGCTAATAAGTGTCTGGATTTGATCTAAGGTCCTCTTGATTACAGAGCCCGTTCTCTACCACTCCGCCACCTAGCGGCCCCTGCATGCATTGCTTAATGAATCAATGGCGTTTAGTAGATGGAAGCGTTTGTTTTCCTCGATTATTTCATCCTTTACCTGCTGCGTCCCTCAAATCAGAGAATCTTTCATTTTTATTTTTATTCTTCTAACCAAATCAAGTTGAACTGTCCAGAAATAATAGTGGTTCTTTTTTGCTCCTTTCAGCTCTGAATCCGGGACACTGGTGCAGGGGCAGAGTCTTCGACTAGGGCACTTGCCTGAGCTCTGCTACTGACTCGCTTTGTGGACTTGGCCAAATTATGTCCCTTCTCTGGGTCTCAAGTTTCCTCTTCTGCAAAATGGGGATATTGGACAATGATGATGGAGAGAAATATTACTACTTAACTTTAATTTTGCTTCTATTCTTTCTCCCAAGGACAATGATTTTTGTCTTAGAAGGAACAGAATAAAATTGGCTATTAACGGGAATTGGAATACGGGATAAGTAAGGAGAGATTAAGAAAAAAACCTCATTAAATTAACAAAGCAATTCCTTTAAAGAAACGAGTTGAAAGTTCAAAATAGAGAAATGACCAAACAAGTTGTGGTATATGATTGTAATAGAATACTATTGTGCTATAAGAAATTACTAAAGGGATAGTTTCAGAAAAACCTAAGAAGACAAAAACTTATAGACATAAAAAACTGGGAGAGACTGATATAAAGTGAAATGAGCAGAACCAGGATCAAATGTGAATTACTTAGCTATTCTCATTAATATATATATATACATATACATACACATATGTATATATATAATTTTTTTAAAACTTTCTTGCTTTTTCTTTTTCTTTTTGGCTAGTATAGGAATGTGTTTTATATTGGTATATGTTTCACATGTAATATATGTTTTATATACCATCCCCTTATTTATTATAGCACAGTAGTATTCCATCACAATCATATGCCTTATTTAGGCATGCCTCAATTTGAACTTTAAACTCATTTCTTTCTTTTTTTATTTTTTTTATTTTATTTGCATAACATATGTGTGGGTAATTCTTCAACAATAACCCTTACATAGCTTTCCGTTACAAATTTTTTCCCCCCAACTTCCCCACCCCTTCCCTAGATGGCAGTATATCCACTACATGTTAATTATGTTAAAATATTGGCAAATCGAATATATGCATACATATTTCCAAACTTATCATTGTTGTGCAAGAAAAATCTTATCTACACAAACGATATATCAGATAAAGGAAACACAATGTAAGCAAACATCAATCAAGGA
This sequence comes from Myrmecobius fasciatus, assembly GCA_023553655.1. Taxonomy (NCBI): domain Eukaryota; kingdom Metazoa; phylum Chordata; class Mammalia; order Dasyuromorphia; family Myrmecobiidae; genus Myrmecobius; species Myrmecobius fasciatus. Next base: position 12,038 of record JAJPUD010012961.1, read on the forward strand.
TAAACTCATTTCTTTAAATGAGTTGTTTTTAATGAGGTTTTCTCTTATATAATTTCACATGTATAATGGGGATCATATTGCTTGCCTTTTCAGTAGGTATAAGAGGGACTGGAGAGAGAGAGATAATTTGGAACTGGAAATAAAAATTAAGAAGAAAAATTAGTTCTAGTCACTGGATCTGGATAAATGTCTCTCAGGGAGATGAAAGAAGTGACTGATGTGATTGCTGAATTACTGTGGGGGATGTTTGTAAAGGAGGGAGAATGGAGAGTGATGTAACAGAATTGAAAAAGGATGAATAGCCTGATTTCTTTTCCCAAAGGGGAATGAGGTAGTTCTCCAAACCATCGGCCTGTGTAATCTTGATTTGAATTCTTGGCAAAATTATAGAATATATTATTAAAAGAATGGCTAGTGAACATCCAGGAAAAGAACAGTAATCAGAAAGAGCTGCATTGGCTGTGTCAAAAAGAGGTCAGGCAGACTGACTCCATTCCCTTTTTGGGCAGGGTCATTTGAACTCTAGATCAGGGTACTAACAGTACAGGATAGCTGAATTTCAGCAAGGTGTTTGACAAAGTTTTTTATATTATCCTGGTGAACAAATTAAAAAGATGTTGGCTGTGTCATACCTAGTACAGTTAAGTGAATTTGAAATATGAATGACTGGACTACAAGTGTCATTACTCTTTGGGTAACTAATGGGACAATGCCAACTTGGCCATATAGCAAGTGGGATACTCCAGTAGAATATCCCAGGGATCTGCCCTTAATCTTGTTCTGTTCATTTTTTTCTTAAATCAATGACTTACATGTTATGTCATTATTTGAAGACTAAGATGTCATACTTATCAAATTTGTTGATATCACAAAACTAGGAGGAATTGCTAATATATTGGAACCAAGTTAGGATTTCCAAAGATCTCAAAAGGACTAAAATAGTGGACTGAATTAAAGAATATAAAATCAAATAGAGATAAATGTAAAGCCCTACATTTGAATTCACAACTGTACCATTACAAGATGGCTAGGCAACATTGTAGGTCAGTAGTGTGACATGACAGACAGGGAAGTCAATGGAAACTTTGGCTATGTGGACAGAGATATAATGTCCAGAATCAGGAGGGTTATACTTTCATCATATTCTGATCTGGTCATATCACATCTGGAGAATTGTGTTCAGCTCTGAGTGCTGTGTTTAAGATAAACATTGTAGATTTAGATGGACAAATTGAAATGAGTCCAGAGGAGGAAAACCAGTTCAGTAAGGAATCTTGAGATCAGTTTACACAATGATTGGTTGAAGGAGTTGAGGATGGTTAACCTGGAGAAGAGAAGGTTTATGGGAAAATATTAGCTTTCTTCAGTTTGCATAGAGAGGAGAGGTTAAATTTATTATTTGTCTCCCAGGGCACTGAATTAGGTGTGGAAGTTGCAGAGGGATAGACAGGATTGAAGTAATGAAAAACTTCCAAGGGATTAGAGCATTCCTAGGATGGATGATCCATTTTTGGAAAGGTTGATCCGTATTCAAGTATGAATTGAACAAGATGGTCTTCATGACCCTTTTCATTTTTAAAAGTCTGCAATCTCTCTGGTTACTTCCAGTTTGAACTAATGCTGTATGACTATACCTGCTGATAAGCTGAGCCAACAAACTCCTGAAATTGAGGGAAGAATTAGGTCCTTCTGAGTGCACCTGCCAAGTTTATTGAGGTCAATTTATTAATTTTGGTGATTATAGTTAAATCAATCAGATGAACATCTCTGCCTGAGCTATGCTGGTAGACAGTATAGTATAGTGGAAAAGCTCACTGGATGTGATATTGCCTCTGGGACCAAATGTAAATCACCTGATTCAGCTTCAAAAGTCCATCAGGGCCCACGTTCTGAGATCCAGCTGAACTGGTCTCCTTTTCTCAGTTCTTTATGTACAACATCCTACCTTATCTTGGTGCCTTTGCACTGGCTGCCCCCACTCCCCTGACCAGGAATGCCTTCCCCCCCCCCCCCCGCCTCATAGAATGATTGATGTGGGGTCAGAGGTCTTGAGTTTGAATACTCCCTCAGTTGATAGGACTTGTATAACCTTAAGCAAATCATTTCTCCCCTCTGGGCCTATTTTCTCATTTGTAAAATGAGGAGGTTTGGGCCATATGATTTCTAAGATCTCTTTTAGTCCTGATTCTGTGATCTCTTTTCCCCAACCCCTGCTATAAACCTGATCTTAGGGTTAGGGCCATAAAGAATGTCTGGGATCCTGAGAAAGAAGGACCATGTGTGAGTGTAGACGTGTGGGTGTCTTGCTCACAAGAGAATAACAGACCAGTGGTTTGCTTTCTACTTTTCAGAAGTTTTATTATAAAGAAAGTTTGATATAAGCATTGTGAACAAAAACAAATATGTCAGGGCCAAGGGAGTCCCTTAACAAAGAAAATCAGAGCAAAACTAAATGGAAATAAACAAATGCCCCTTCTGAGAAACTGTAATTCTTGTGTATTTTTTTCCTTCCTTTTCCATAAATAGACAAAATCATCATCAGCAATTTTAAATAGATGGACATATGGCTGAAAAAAAAATAACAATGCCAGGCAACATGGCTAGAAACTGTCCATTTCTTGCTGTAGAAATCATAGAAACAGGTTTGGCAGGCTTTTTATACACATCTTCTGTCTATGTATAACTAAAAAAATGTGCTACAGTTAATATAAAATGCTTTTTTACTAGAAAGTAAACTACTATTTTTCTTCCACAAAAAAATCTTAAAGATGTCTTCAGCACAGGTCTAACACACTTAGTAATCTACTGACGTGGAGCCAACACACTCACGCCCAGGACAGTGGGCGTGTTTGTAAAACTGGGTTTGCATTTCTACCAGCCCTCTGGCCGGCCACCCGCCCCCCTCCCTGTGAGGCATGCCAGTGGGGTGTTTGTGGATTTTGGGATTTACTTTGCTGGATATCCAAGGCCTTTGCATGTACACTATTCACACATACTTCACATTTCCTTGCACAGATTGAGTGCCGTTAGCCAGTCAGAAGGCGCAGGTTGCTATGGGGCTGGCCCAGCAGGGAAGCCTGGTGCAGAAACTTGGGGCTGTGTCTAAGAGCAGGTCACTAGGGAAAGAGTTTGGAGCTAAGCTAAGCAAATGAACAGAAAAGGGAGTCTTGCTTGTTCTTTGGGGTTGGAGGTGGGGAGGGACCTAGCGAGCTCTTTGCCTTCAGAAGTTGGCTTTGGAGTTGGAAGAGGAACTGCTCCCCAGCTGGGCAATGTACAGGTGCCTTGGAACAGCCCTCCAGTCCACTGGGACTTCCTCGATGCTTCCTCCCAGTGTCCAGGCCCACATCCCCATGTCCTTCCTCTGAGCCTCGGAGGGGAGAAATGGCCGGTTTAGGTGAGGTAGAGAGACTTATCCCTTGGGAGCATGCTGAAGGGGAAAAAGAGGAGAGAGCAGTCAGATGGATGGCCCAAGGTCAGGAAATCGATGTCACCTGGGAGTATTTGACCCCCACCCCCCATGTCAGTCCCCCCTGACTCAAATCTGACCTCACTCTGACAACAGTTATCCATCTCTGGCTCATACATCCTCAACATTCAGTGAGACAGTCAGATTATAGAAATGGAGGCAGAAATAAATAATTCAGAGAAGTGACAATCCTATTGTACTCTGCCCTTATCAAACTTCCCCCAGAAGTAATGGGATTGACTGATTATTGTGCAAATTCTAGGACAGATGTTTTAGTAGGAAGAGTGACAAGCTTAAGTGTTCTAAGAGAGGCTACCAGGATAGTTAGAAACTCAAACCAAGTCATATAAGTTTAAGGAACCAGGAGAAAGATCATAGGGAGGAGGCTACAGCAATTGTTTATTTCAAATAGCCCAGAGAACATCAGGTGAAGGAGGGGCTAGTTTTTTATATTTGGCTCATTCTAGGAAAGAACTAGAGCTTTCAGGGGGCAATTATAGGAGGCAGATTTCAGCTACACACTTGGAGTAATTACTTAATAATAAGAGCTGTCCAAATAATCTCTGGAAAGACAGCGATCTCCCCATCACAGGAAATGGCAATAATGCAAGGTAGAGACTAGATGATGTACACAAGGGATTCACATACTGTGTGAACAAGATGTCCCATGTAACTCCTCTCAGCTTTGAGAGTCTATGACACAAGGGGGTAACACAGGCAGAAAATGGGGCAAGACAGAGAAAGGAGGTAGTAAGGAGGCAAGGTCCTAGGGAGATGGACTTTGGAAACCTGGTTGGTCTGGGGACCCTGCTATAGGCAAAGTGTTCCAGGAGATGGGCCCTCATTGAAACTAGTGGTAGCTTGGATGCTAGGAAGTGGTTCAGCCTCTTGATCATTGACATTTTGGTAACAATTGACCTTAAATTCTATGTTCAATTTAGCTTTAATATCATTTTTTGGGAAATTTTGGAATTTAAAGAACCAGAAATCTGATAATTTAACTATCCCATGATACAGTTCCACAGGACCATCTCTTGGGTCTAGACTCTAAATTCAGAATTTAACAGAACCTTAAATGACACCATTGACTATAACAGAACCTCATAAAACTTGGAATGATGGTTAGGATTTCTGGGATTAGATGGTTGAATTTAAAGAAGCCCAATAACTCTGTGGGTAGGTTTGGATATAGAAAGAAGAGATTTCCTCTTTTGACGAAAGCTCAATAATTTTATAGAGGAGGGTTCTAGAAAGAACTTTTTTTTAAAATTTTATTTGCATAACATATGTGTGGGTAATTCTTCAACATTAACCCTTACATAGCTTTCTGTTACAAATTTTTCCCCCCAACTCCCCACCCCTCCCTAGATGGCAAGATATCCACTACATGTTAATTATGTTAAAATATTGGCAAAACGAATATATGTATACATATTTCCAAACTTGTCATTGTTGTGCAAGAAAATCGTATCTACAAGAAAGAAATATCAGATAAAGCAAACACAATGTAAGCAAACATCAATCAAGAGTATGAGAATGTTATGTTGTGGTCCACATTTCACATCCCTCTCTCTGGGTGTATATGGCTTTCTTCAGTGAACAATTGGAGGTGGTTTGAAACATTTCATTGTTGAAGAGAGCCATGTTCATCAGAACTGATCATCATATAGTATTGTTGTTGCTGTGTATAATGATCTCCTGGTTCTGCTCATTTCACTCAGCATAAGTTCATGCAAGTCTAGAAAGAACTTTGCCCAAAGTCTCCAAGGATGTTAGTGACAGGGCCAGGATGAAGGCTCAGTTCTCCTGACTTCTGATCCAAGGCTCCTTCCTTGCCCCCTCCCCTTGGGCCAGACTTGCTTTATAAAATAAACGGCAATATCACATTGACCTTAATGTAAAATGGGGTTCTGCTCTTTCAGGTCCTGTTTACACTTTGGAGCTGAAAATATCTTTGCTTCTGTTGGGTTAATTCTTGAGATTGGTTTGGATTTTATACATTGTTCATCCTTCAGAAATGGTTTCATTGTTCTGGAAGAATGAAACTAGTCTCACAGCTTCACTCATTGGCATGTAGATTTAGAGTTAAGATTGATTTAGTGGTCAACAAGATTGGAACCTCAGGAATCAGGAAAGGCAGTCTGGAATGAATGAGCTCCTTGATGATCCAGCTGACTTTCTGAGTAATCTAGCTGGTATGGCCATAGACTAAAGAGGGTATTCTAGACCTACCTCAGGCCTGATCTGAACTTGCATTCAGCATAGATAACTGATCTCATAAAGACATTGCTTCAAGCTTAATCTAATTAAAATGTATTTTGACAAAGGGCAGATTCACAGAGTTTGAATCAGTCAATATTTTTTTAATTGTCAGATTTTTCCAAACCATCTTCCAAACAATGGATCTTTTAGGTCAAGACTAAACTTGAACAATTATCTATAATAGAGAAGGACAATGAGCAAATACAAGAGTGGTATGATTGTTTATGCTTTTCTTCAAGGCTACATTTTTAAGTAAGGCTACCTGCCTCAAATCTAGGTGGTACAGTGGATGGAGTTGGCTTGGAATAAGAAAGATTCATCTTTGTGAAGTCAGACACTTTTGAAAAATGACTAAACAGCAAAATCTGTCTTAAATCTAAAGCATTATCATAGAAAGTGCTGAGATTAATTTGTGAAATTTGTGGGATTGAGGTTACTAAAAGGCAATTACAAAATAATTTACAAACATCCTAATCAACGCTAAACAGCTTTAAATTTAAATAAATGTTAGCTTTGCTGATTCATGGGTTCAAAATAATCAATTGCACAAACACAGAATGAGGGTGGCAGCTGAAGGCAGGTGAAAATGATTTTGAAGGTTTTTCTTTTTGTGGGAAGCTGCAAACACAGTATGGGCCAATGGAGTGGCAGAGCATCCCAAAAAACTAATATGAGGGGGTTCTCTCACTAGAGGGCTTCAAGTGAAGGCCTGATGATTGTTGGGGAAGCTATAGGGGGTATTCTTGGTCAAAGATTAATTGGATCAGATAGTCCGTTGGTCTTTTGCCAGTGACATATTTGGGCATTAAAAAAGAAGCACAGTGTCTATCTCTCCCTGTTCAGATTTCATTTGGAGTACTAGTCAGTCCAATGCAGGTCATATTTGACCTTGTTGATGTTGTTGTCTCTCTTTCATTCTTGAAGAGGACCATCACTTCAGGGAGGTGATGCTGTGACATGCAAGTGAATTGGATTGAAGTGAGGGAGAGCTGGGCAAAATCATCAGCTTCACTTTTTTCTCTAGAGCCATTTGGGTCCAGTGGCCAGATATAGATCAGGAAACTGGAGAAGGAACAAAGTGAAGCTCATCTAAAGGGGGGCTGACCAGGAGAATGAGAAGACTCAACACAAGAGTCACTGTCATACAAGAATCCACTCGAGGAGTTGGCTAAGTTTAAACTGGAGAAGAGACTTGAGGAGTGGAGCAACATGATAGCTATCAATCAAACCTCTATCATGGGGAAGAGGAAATAGATATGTTTTGCTTGGAAATAGAGCAATGATGAGAAGTCATAAAACAATAGGTTGCGGCTCAGTATAGGGAAGACTTTCCTAATAATTAGAAGAAGAATATATTGCTTTGGGAAGTGGAGGATTCCCATGATGGGAGATCTTCCAGGGGAGCATGGATGATAACTGCTCATCTTATAGGTGACTTTGGAGGGAACTTCCAGCTCTGTGAGTTGTGCAGTTTTAGGTTTAGAGTTAAATATGGACTCTGCCACTTACACCTCAGTCAAGTCATTTACTCTCTCTGTGCCTCAGTTTCCTCATCTGTAAAAGGGCAGTGTTGGATTAGATATTCTCTAAGGTCCCTTCTCATTTAAAATCTCATGATCTCACCTTCTGTGATTCTATGAACATGCTTAGTATACTTCTTTGCCATAGCCTCCCTTAGATTTTGTTGACATCTACTGGAGGGACTGACTGCCCCATGGAGTAGAGGGTTTAAAAAAAACAATGACATAACCCACAAGGAAGACAATTGGTATGAGTGAGCAGAAAGCATTGGGTAAAAGACTTTTTCTTATCTTAACCAGGACACAGCTTGATCTGTGGTCATTTAGGAAACAGAGTGATAGACTTCAATCGTCTTTTGCCCATGCATTCATACCTGATCAAGGAGCATTTTATGCAACTTCCTGTTGAGATTAGTCTGCACAGAAGGTACAATTTCACGATTTCATTTCCCTTAATTAGCAGAACAACTAGCTGTCAGGTTCCCCCCTGAACCCCCTTTAATATGTGCCAATTTAAGCTTTGCTCAAAGGAGATGGAAAGCTGCCCAGCAGAAGTGGCTTCCGGGCTAAGAGAACATGACTTGCTTTTGAAAAGCAGAAGTAAAAGAAATCTCCTATTTGGGGGCTCCCTCCCCTGCCAACTGGAACAATTTCAGTGGGAACAAGGAAACCACCTCTCCACATTTATTAGACTATTGTGGGGAATATGATCGCCCATCTCAAAACAGCAGAATGTGTAGAGTGAATGAAGCTCTGGGAAGACAGCTACGGAACTAGCCTTCTGCCAAAGAGACCAAAGGATTAACTGTGCTCCCTGATGCTTTCCTGGTCATGAGCTTCCCAGTGTTTCCCTCTCAATCAGCAATATGAATGGGATTTTGGAAAGTGAATGAATGACTGGAGAGACATCTTGCATTTAACAAAAATCACAGAATATCAAAGCTGGAAGGGACCTTAAAGATGATAGAATTAAATCCATTGTTATTATTAAAAATAATAACAATAGCTCTGGAGTACTTTAGATACACTGTCTCATTTTATGCTTTTAAATAGTGAGTTATTTTTTATGCCCATTGTACAGATCGGGAAACTGAGACTCAGAGAGCCTTTCCCAGGGTCATGCAATTAGTATGTGGACAGTATGGTGTTCAAATCCAGGTCCTCCTAATTTCCAAATCTAACATTCTATCCACAGCACCATACTAATATTATTTTACAGGTGAGAGGACTGAGGCAGTGGGAAAGGACTTGCCTTAAGTCACATAGGGAGTTAGCAGCAAAGCAGGGACAGAATCTAGGTCTGCTGAATCTCAGTGCAGGGCAATGCCCAGCATACTGTGTTGCTTGTACCAGTCATCTCAACACTGGCTGAAGTTAAATTGAGTTGGTTTCTCCCCAATCCCTGAGAAGAAGTACAAAGTTACTGACCTGCAGTGATTAATGCCACACTCTCGGTTGGGGTAATCACTGTCCCAGTCACTATTTCCTGGGGTGTTAGATGTGCCAGGGGAGCAGGAGCCAACGCTGCTTTGGAACTCAGGTGAGATATGTGAGAAATCCTGCAGAGAGATGGGATGGAGAGGAAAAAAAATACAAAAACATTACAAACCTGAGTAGGCAGGAACCGAAGCAGGGAACAAGGGAAGGTGCCTTGCTCAAGAACATGTGGAGTCTGACATGGCATAGAGCAATCCCTTCCATAGAACTCATGGCACTAGTAAGCCAAAGCTTTATCATTATTTTAGGAAACTCAGACTCATCTTGTTACTGAGCAATTTCTGGATGCATTGTGATGCACTGGGAAGGCTAGAGAATTTGGAATGTGTGGATCTGGGTTCAAATGTCATCTTCTCCTATTTACTATCCATTTGATTGCAGAAAAATTATTTAACTTTTCTGGGTCTCTGTTTCTTCACCTGAATAATAGGAGAGTTGGAATATGTGACCTATAAGGTTCCTTCCAGATCTAAATCTAGATTAGATCTTAAACTGGAATAGCTAAGGGAAGAAAGATCCATTGATGGTTTTCTGATCTGTCACTTTGAAGTCCCTTTATAACATTACGACAAATCTTAGGGATAATATCCCTAAACGAAAAGGACATCTTAGTTCTGTTGGGAAATCTATAGCTGATTGAACGTAGATATTATTTCTGTTGGCTAGTGGAGGGAGAAGCCAGGAGCCTTGATCACAGAGTTAGAGACCCTCTCCCCTTGCTTGCAAAGGAGAACTACTGTGACCAATTGGAAGATTAAGGTTTATGATCAGGGCGACCAAAAGTCACTGAGCACATCTACCTAGCAAAGGGTATATTCAGTAATGTATAAACCAATGGTCAGTCTGTGGTCACTGCCTCATCAACTTCCCTCAGCAAAACCTGTGGCATATTTTAGCACCCAGGCATGGGCAGCCAAAGCCTATAGAAACTTCCCTCTTCTGATTTTCTCTTCCTTTTGCCACTCCCTTTACCTCCTGATGCTCCACTTTCCATCTCTGAAAACATTAAATCAAGCTTTCCATCACTACAGAAAATAGTAGATCTACTTATTCCTTTCATCATCCATTTAATTTTCCAAAGCAAAATCCCCATCCCTGGTCATCACTTCTCTAGAACTAACTTCCAATTTTTGGAATATAAATCCCTTGAGGTTAAGAACTATATTTGTTTTTGTATTTGTATCCTTAATATTTTATAATCCCTGGCACATGGTAAGCGCTTAAATAGATGCTTATTTGGCACCTAGTAGGGGTTTAAAAAAATGACCTTTCGTCTAATTGAATCTAATCCCTTGATTTCAATGGATGATATGAAAATATCATCCCAATGGTAAATAATATCCAATCCAGGTCATTTTTACCCAAGAACCATCATGCAAAATTGTATATTTTCCTTCTAATCATCCTTTTCTCTCTTTTGGTCTATTGTTTTTCACTTAGAAAGATAGTACTTTTGAACTACCAGTAGCAGAATTTGTGTTCTGAATTCAAACCTCATGGTATGAATGGGATTGCATGAAACTATCCACATTCTCCCAAATGAGGAAACAAACTCCTAGAAAGGAGGAATTAATTTTTTTGTAAACCTAGTTCTAGGCACTAGGGATACAAAAAAATTCTAGTTTTTTTCTAGGTTCTAGGCACCAAGAGTGTTGGGAGGGGGTTAGCCCTTCAGCCCACATTTCTCTCTTTCTCTCTCCTCCCCCAAAAAGGACCCCTACTCCTGGGATGATGAGAGATGAAGGCAAGGATTTTTCCCTCCTCCCTCCTCAGCTTTAATGGCTAGAGGAGAGTTTGCTGCCCAGCTGACCCCCTTTCTTCTGGTATGCCCTGAGGGCATGTCCAGATAATGTTGCTGCAGGAGAGATTCTTAGTAAATATTTATTGAATGAATTAAAGGGAAGGGCAAACCGAGATTTTTCTCTTTGGGAAGCCACGAGGCATATTTCTGGGATTAGACACAAAGGTCTTTATTTCACACGACTTGCTTTGCCATTCTAGGCGGAGCAAGGTTTGAGCCTGGCACTGGACAGAGTCAGGAAGCTGTTTGACCTGAAGCCTCACTCACCTGCTGCCCTGGAGGCGAGGTACTCATTGGGGGCTGGACCTGTAGTGCCATGGGTGGAGGAGACAAGATGGACTGCTGGGGGACTGGCTGCATGCTGAGGGATTGGTTGAGGATGGCGCTCTGGGGGTGATGCAGGGCCAGCTGCTGGTGGAGAGGAGGGCTGATCTGGAACGATGGCGGCGGCGGTGGCGGTGGCGAGGCACTGATGCTGGGCAGCATGGATTTGGAGTTTAGGGTCCTGGAGAGGCTGGGGTGAGGGTGGCCACGGTAGCCCTGGAGGTCCGATGGGGACAGGAAGGAGCCCAGGCCTGGGTAGGGTGACGAGGCCTGGGGTGGTATGGAATACATGGGCTGCTTGGGGGGAATCATTTTAGAAGGCGGATTGGGCTGGGTGGTCTTAGCCTCAGTCTGTTCAGCAGAGCTCTGGAAGGGAAGCGAGGACTCGATAAGCAAATGATAGTAATGTGCCTAAGAACATCCAATCCTGTGCTTTCTTCTATCCTATGGAATGGGACCTCTCCCTGGCACCGATTCTCTTGGCTCTGCTTTGGAAAGAGCTAACGTAGGTTATGGGACAAGGAGGAAAGCCTTCCCTCTAATCCTTCCCTACCCCTTCTCCAATTGGACTGATCCATTGTGAAGAAATGTGGCAGTCTACTTACATTCCAAGGAACTTTGGGGAGCAGAAGGGTCAAGAAAAGAACAGGTCAGTGGATTAAGGGTTAGCCTCCTTATGGAGAATACAGCCCTACTTTCTGGTTAGTCTATAAGGGGATAGGAAGTAGATCTGTAACCACCTTGGCAGAGGGAGCTCCCAGTGAGGACTTTCCTTTTCTAGTGCAGGTTGGCACATTCTTTGCAATTATTCTCAGAGAGCTGCATGGATCATGGAGAAATTAAGCAACTTTCTCTGGCTCACAATCAATATGCATCAGAGACAAGACTTGAATCTGGGTCTTCCTGGCTCTGAGGCTAGCTTTCTATCTACCACATCCTACCAATTCTCAGTCTATAAGGAGCCGAAAAAATAGCAGCTATTAAAAATGTTGACATTGAAGATTTTATCTTGCTCCCTATGTCCATCTATCCCCAGCACTGTCCCCTAACCCGGATTATCTTTCTTGAGTATCTCTCAGCTGGCATTTACTCTAAGGGCCAGACACATACTCCATGTTCTCTCTCTGCTTTTCTTCTCTTCCCAAAGGCTTAGAACTGACACGAAGTTCCTAGGACTCTCCATTTGATCACCTTCTAAGACTCTGGGAGGAGAGTAAGGCTGACAGCTTTGTGCAGTCTTGCCTCTCTTAAATCCAATTCACTTCCCAGTCACCAATCTTGTAATGTCATTGGTCCTCTTCAAGAGAGAAGGATGAACAATAACAACTTTCCCTTCCCAATCACCTTCCCCATTTTGGGGTCTTATTTTCCCTATATTGCTTCTTAAAGTGGTTGTTACTACCTTTGTGACTTGCCAAAGCCATTTGTCCTTCTACAAAGGTAGGAGTTTCCCCATATCCTGCTGCCACCAGGAGTCACAGAAATTGATCTGTGTGTTCTCATGCCATCATATCCATGTCATTGCTAAGTGATATGAGGACTAGAGATTCTGATGATCTAGACTGGAGAAAAGGTATATGTGTGTGTCTCCAATTATGGAAGCAATTCAGGACCTTTCGTGATGGGGAACTCACTATCTTTCAAGATAGCCCATTCTACTTCTGAATAGCTCTAATGGTTAGGAAACTGTTTTTTATATTGAAACAAAACTGAGGTCACTCATTACAACTTCCTAGTGCTGTATTCTAGGCAGAATAATTCTTTCTTTAAATATTTTTTAACATTCATATTTTAATAGCATTTTGATTTCCAAATTTTCTCCCTTTCTTCCCCCTCCCTAAGATGGCAAGCAATTTAATATAGGTTATATATGGGCAATTATGTAAAACCTATTTCCATAGACAAAATAATTTTAAACTATCTTTCACATCACAGGCCTTTAGATCTTTAAAAAATATTTTAACTGCTCCCAAAATTGGAAAATGTGGCTTAGACAATGATTAAGGACTTGCTTGATTCTTGTAGCTTCTGACTGTTGAGCTTTTCTCCCCAAGGAAAATATTGCCAAGCAACAGAAATGGGAGGGGGTGGTCAAATAGTTGGAGAACTAATAGGCTGTGGGACCTGAGTTCAAGTTTCTTCTCTGTCACTAACTCCTTGTGTGAACTTGGACAAATCCCTTTTTAATCCCCGTCTCAATTTCCTCATTTAATTTAGAGCACTGGTTTAGATGAAGTGTAAGGTCCTGTTGAGTTTTGGCTGTTGATATTCCCTGAACACGATATCAGGTCTATGTTGTCTAGTGCCCATTTCTGTGCTGGGATGTGCCAGTCAGCTCTAAACACCTAGTCAATGGTTAGATTGTTGTTGTTGTTGTTATTTTGAGAGGCAAAATGACTTGCCTCGGGTCATACAGCTAGGACATGTTAAGTGTATGAGGTCATAGTTGAACTCAGGTCCTCCTGAATCCAGGGCCAGTGCTCCATCCACTGTGCCATCTAGCTGCCTCCCCAATATTTGAATTTATACATGTGACTACTGACACGTTGGAAATAGAAAATTGTCAAACATCGAGGTTTGATTTGTTGTTTTGATCATTGTGGAGACTTAAAAAATTGATGGAGATTTATGATGTAGATGAAACTAAAAACTGTATCCATCCTCCTCTGTTCCAGGACCCTGCTTGTTAAATATTTAGTAGCACACCCCTGCCTGTATCCCGTTAGCCTAAACAACAATAATATGGCTAAAAGTATGGGCAGCATGGTCACAGAATACTTCTTATCAAATAGCTCCTCCTCAGAGATTCTCAAGAGATGCAACTAATTTATTGCATCCAGAGAGCTTACTGGCTAGATGAAAAGTGGGGCTGGTTACCTTGGAAACGAGGCTGGCCCGGTAAGCTGCCAGGGCCTTTAAATATTCTTTCTTTGCAGCTTCCGTTTTCCTTTTATAGGCCTGAAAGAAGGAAACAAAGAATAGCTGTCAGTGAGAGGGGCTGAGTGAACTCCTGCCTCACCTGAGCACAAATCAGGTGCCTGCTGTACCTCCCAGAACCTGTGTAAGGTTATCAGTGAGAATTCTGGAGGACCATCTCCTCTCCTCCCAGAAGTCTGCCTCCTTCCTTCCATGTCCACAATGATATCTCTTAGCCTCCCTTGGTAGCACAGGAAGGGGTAAGCAGACCCCCCTTCTCACTAATCAATAATCACTCTCTCCTGTTCTTTTCCCTCAGGGTCTTAACTTCAGTAGTAGTCAGAATAGTTTTTGGAGTGAGAATTCCTGGGTTCAAATCCAGCCTCAGGCACTTATCAATTATGGGCTCCTGGGCAAATCTCCTAATCTCTCTAAGCCTTAGATTTCTAAAGCACAGAGTTGAAATAACAGTTGTAAAATGCTTTGCAAATTCTTAGAATTAGGAGTGGCTGATCGACCTTAATGAGTGTGGTATCTTAGTGGCTGTAGGCAGTGATAGTTCTATCAGGTTCCCTAGTCCTTGCAGATGTTTCTCCTTCCTGTGGTCACAGTGGACTTCTACAGGACAGCTGACCGTTAGCCTTCTGAGAATGCATGTGTACCCCATATGTATGTACACATATCTACATACATAGCTGGGAAATCAAGTGCAGGCTGTGCTCTAAAGAGCACTTGACCTAAAGCCATCCCTGATGGCTGCAATCCTGGAATATGATGAACTCAGAGAGGGAAGTGAGACTGTTCCCAGAGTGGCTCCAGGGATCACAGATTACTGCATTTGGATTCAGAACTGAGTTTGGATTCCTGCATTTGGCTACTGAGTGAAATGGGGGGTCTTGGTTCTGGCCTGTTTCACTCTTTATGAGCTGTGTGGTCTTGCATGAGTCCCTTGTTCCTGATGAGCCTTAGATTTCTCACCTGGAAAGTGAGGAGAATTGCTCCTGCTCCCTCTGGCTTGTCAAGGGTCACTTGTCTCCTCATCTCCCCAGAGTGTGAGCTCCTTGAAAGCAGGGATTGTGTTTTTTCTTTCTTTGTATCCACAGGGTTTAGCACAGTGCCTGGCATATAGTAGTAAGGACTTATAGTTGTCTCTTAACTGATAGCAAATGTGAAAATGATTTGAAAGCATATACCAATGTGAAAAATTATTACACTGTTCTTGAACCTCTGTCAAAATAGCTCCTTCCTAGGAATGGGTCTGGGAATTTCTTTAACCAACTAGGCCAGGATAATGCTATACATTTGTATCCTGAGGTTTTGTGGAAAGAGTGCTGGATTTGAAGGCAAGGCCCAAAGTCTAGGTATTTATGATAATAATGACAACAATATCTACATAATACTTTACTATATTATCTCTTTTTATTTTCATAACAATTCTGATAGGTAGATGTTATTATTATTCTCATTTTACAAATGAGGAAATCAAGGCAGGTGGCAAGTAAATGACTTGCACAGGCTTACACAACTATTAAATGACTGAAGGTAGGTTTGAAATCTTCCTGTTTTCAATCCTCTATCAACCATACCACCTCGCTCTGCCATTTATTACCTGTGCAGCTTTGGATATTTAATCTCTCTGGGTCTTAGCTTACTTTGCTTTTTCTTCCTCCCTCCGTCCTTTCCTTCCTTCCTTCCTTCCTTCCTTCCTTCCTTCCTTCCTTCCTTCCTTCCTTCCTTCCTTCCTTCCTTTCCTTCCTTCCTTCCTTCCTTCCTTCCTTCCTTCCTTCCTTCCTTCCTTCCTTCCTTCCTTCCTTCCTTCCTTTTCTCCTTCCTTTCCTCCTTCCTTTCCTTCTTCCTTCCTTCCTTTCCTTCTTCCTTCCTTCCTTCCTTCCTTCCTTCCTTCCTTCCTTCCTTTCCTTCTTCCTTTCCTTCCTTTCCTTCCTTCCTCCCTTCCTTCCTTTCCTTCCTTCCTTCCTTCCTTCCTTCCTTCCTTCCTCCCTTCCTTCCTTCCTTCCTTCCTTTCTTCCTTCCTCCCTTCCTTCCTTTCCTTCCTTCCTTCCTTCCTTCCTTCCTTCCTTCCTTCCTTCCTTTCTTCCTTCCTTCCTTCCTTCCCTCCTTCCCTTCCTTTCCTTCCTTCCTTCCTTCCCTCCTTCCCTTCCCTCCTTCCTTCCTTCCTCCCTCCCTCCCTCCCTCCCTTCTTCCCTCCCTCCCTCCCTCCCTTCCTTCCTTCCTTCCTTCCTTCCTTCCTTCCTTCCTTCCTTCCTTCCTTCCTTCCTTCCTTCCTTCCTTCCTTCCTTTCTCCCTTCCTTCCTTCCTTCCTTCCTTCCTTCCTTCCTTCCTTCCTTCCTTCTTTCCTTCCTCCCTTTCTGTCTTTCTTTCGGGCAATAGGGGCTATGTGACTTGCCCAGGATCACACTAGGAAGTGTTAAGTGTCTGAGGCCGACCACATTTGAACTCAGAAAGATGAGTCCTCCTGATTTCAGGCCCACTGCTCCACCTAGCTCTTTTTAATAGCCCAGGACCTGCCAGTGTGACTCACAAGAAGTCTGGCTGCCTTCACTTAACACCTGGGGGAAGCATTCAAGACAGTGAAGAAAAACAATGTATCGGTATTGGCCATATTCTGGTTCCATTGCTCTAGAAGGATCAAGATTATTGCTGAAGTTGATTAGTGGAATAGGATAGGATCACAGGACAAACTAGGCAATAACTATAGCAGTCTAGTGTTTCATAAACCCAAAGACTCCAGATCTTGGGATAAGTACTTACTATTTGACAAAAACTTCTGGGAAAATTGGAAACTAGTGTGGAAGAAATTAGGGCTTGACCCACACCTAACACCACATAAGATCTAAATGGGTTCATGATTTAGATATAAAAAGTGATATTATAAGCAAATTAGAGGTACATAGGATAGTTTACCTCTCAGACCTGTGGAGAATGAATAAATTTATATCCAAAGAAGAACTGGAACTCTTAATTGAACACCAGATAGATAATTTTGACTATATTAAGTAAAAAAAGTTTTTGTACAAACAAAACTAATGCAGACAAGATTAGGAGGGAAGCAATAAATTGGGAAATCATCTTTACATTTAAGGGTTCTGATAAAGGCCTCATTTCTAAAATATATAGAGAATTGTCTCATATTTATAAGAATTCAAGCCACTCTCCAATCGATAAATGGTCAAAGGATATGAACAATTTTCGGATGATTAATTAAATTAATTAAAACTATTTCTAGTCATATGAAAAGGTGCTCCAAATCACTATTGATCAGAGAAATGCAAATTAAGACAACTCTGAGGTACTACTACACACCTGTCAAATTGGCTAAAATGACAGGAAAAGATAATGATGAATGTTGGAGGGGATGTGGGAAAAATGGGACATTCATACATTGTCGGTGGAACTGTGAATGGATCCAGCCATTCTGGAGAGCAATTTGGAAAAGTTATCAAACTGTACATGCCCTTTGACCCAACAGTGTTTCTATTGGGCTTATATCCCAAAGAGATCTTAAAGGAAAGAAAAGGCCCCACATGTGCAAGAATGTTTGTGGCAGCCCTTTTTGTAGTGGCTGAAAAAGTGACTGGAAACTGAATGGATGCCCATCAATTGGAGAGTGGCTGAACAAATTATGATATATGAATGTTGTGGAATATTATTGTTCTGTAAAATATGATCAGCAGGATGATTTCAGAGAGGCCTGGAGAGACTTGCATGAACTGATGCTGAGTGAAATCAGCAGAACCAGTAAATCATTATACACGGCAACAATACTATATGATGATCAATTCTGATGGACATGGCTCTCTTCAACAATGAAATGTTTTAAAACAGTTCCAATTGTTCAGTGAAGAAAGCCATATACCTCCAGAGAGAGGGGTATAAAATGTGGATCACAATGTAACATTTTCATACTCTCTATTGATGTTTGCTTGCATTATATTTCCCTTCTCAGATTTTTTTTCTTGTAGATCTGACTTTTTTTTTGCACAGCAAGATAACTGTAAAAATATGTATACACATACTCGATTTATCAAGTATTTTAACATAATTAACATGTAGTAGACTTCCTGCCATCTAGGAGAGGGGTGGGGACTGGGGGGGGGAATTTGTAATGGAAAGCTTTATAAGGGTCAATGTTGAAGGATTACCCATACATATGTTTTGCAAATAAAAAGCTTTAATTAAAAAAAAAAAAGAGTACTGCTGAACCACTGGGAGATTATTTCAATCCTTTTAAAATTTTCACTTAATTTTTTTAATTAACAAAAATCTATTTTCCTTCCTTCTCTTCTGCTCTCCCTATTCCCCACCCCATTGAGAAAAAAAGGTTATAAAAATATGCATAAGGAGGCAATACAAATTCCCATGTTGTCCATGAGGGTGTATTTTATTCAAGATATCTGGGACTTAAGGAAGCTTCTTCATCTCCCCTAATACCAGGCTTCCCTTCTTTCACTGCCTCTTGTAGAATTTCTGAGGCTCCATAGAGTTTCTATTTGTAGGATTCAACTGTGTGTCTGTGTGGGGTAGTTCTGATGTGTTGTCTGGCAGAGTGGGAAGCTCTTCAGAGATTCTTTTAGTCTCTTTATCTGTAGGTTGTAAGGAAGAGAGATGGGGATTTGTTTGTGATAGTATCTGGTCCCAAACTCTGCTGATTAAGACAACGGAAAGTCGTTTTCTGAGGTTTGCCATTTCTTTATAATTAGAGAGCATTTGTAGGGAGAGAGACAACAAGGCTTATCTTTCTGGCTGTTCCAAACACTGAATCTCTTCATTCAAGTGTTTATATATGAGGAGGGGTACTTATTTTGGGGGCAAATTCAGTTAAGGAAAGGCTAGAGGATAATTTGATCACACTGGGAGATGGAGCAGTTCATTCTATCTCCCCCTGCCAGAGAATTTAGCTGCTGTCCTCAAAAGGGGTTCATAGGAGAAGGTACACAGTTACTGGAGCTTGAGAATGTTTGCTGGGGGTAGAGGTGGGGGAAGGGAAGCTCTATTCTGTGGTATGGGTTGGTACCAGGGGAGGTGTGAGGATGCTAAGTGCTGCAAAAACAAAGTGCACACCTTTGTCCCCTTCTCCCATGTCAGTCAGTATCACACTGGGATGGCTTGGTCATTCATTACCCCAAGCTCCTTCCTGGTGGGTCAATGTCTCCTGATACAAGATTGGTTGGTATGGATTCTCTCCCCGAGAAGTCATCAATAATGTGTTAGGGACACCTACTCATGCGAACTTTTCCTGAGAAGAACTCAGTCTCAATGACTCTCAGGATTCCTCCTTGGTCAGAAAAAGGGCCTAGGTCTTTTGGGAACCCAGTTCCCTGAGTTGCAATATTAATCACAGTTTTTAGCTGGCTTACCAATCACAAGAACCCAAATGTGATCATAAAAAATTAGATACAACTGAACAAGAACAAGAAATATAGAGTTTCTGCCTTTTTCCTTAAAGCTCTGCATGCTTGAGCTTAGAAGTAAAAATCAGGAGTAGTCTAAAGTAAAAATTTGTTTGTTTCCATTTCTAATCAGAGAGCTACTCTTCCCATGGAACACTTATATGTTCCATGCGAATTATATATTGAGAGCTGGAAGAAACCTTAGAGATTATTTCATTTAAACTTCCCCTTTTAGGACCCACATTGTGCAAAAATGTTTGTGGCAGACCTTTTTGTAGTGGCTACAAACTGGAAACTGAAAGGATGTCCATCAATTGGAGAATGGCTGAAAAAATTATGGTATATGAATGTTATGGAATATTATTGCTCTGTAAGAAATGACCAGCAGGATGATTTCAGAGGCCTGGAGAGACTTGCATGAACTGATGCTGAGTGAAATGAGCAGAACCAGGAGATCGTTATACATGGCAACAACAATACTATATGATGATCAATTCTGATGGACATGGCTCTCTTCAACAATGAAATGTTTCAAACCAGTTCCAGATGTTTAGGGATGAAGAAAGCCATATACATCCAGAGAAAGCCTATGGGAACTGAGTGTGGACCACAACATAGCATTTTCATGCTTTCTGTTGATATTTGCTTGCATTTTGTTTTCCTTTCTCAGATTTTTTTTTCTTTCTAGATCCGTTTTTTTTTTTTTTTTGGTGCAACAAGATAACTGTATAAATATGTATACATATATTAGATTTATCATATATTTTTAACATATTTAACATGTATTAGACTACCTGCCATCTAGGGGAGGTGGAAGGGGAAAGAGGGGAAAATTTGCAACTGAAAGTTTTGCAAGGGTCAATGTTGAAAAATTAACCATGCATATGTTTTGTAAATAAAAAGCTTTAATAAAAAAATAAACTTCCCCTTTTATATGTAAGAAAGCTTAGACTCAGAGAGATTAAGAGAAAGCAATACTTGACTACCTTAGTTGGGACCAGAAACTCTTGGAGAAACCACATGTCTGAGGGGCTGGAAGGGGTACTCAGAATTATTATTAGCCAACTGGAAAAAATAATTATAAACTTGAGTAATAGAAACTTACTGTCTCTTTTAAAATATATTTTATGAAAATAAAGTGTGTATATTCCTCTACCTTTCCTCTCCACCAGAAAAAGCTTGGCTTTTTAGACAAGCCAAGTTGGTCTCCTTTCTGTTGGAGAAAGGAATCTCATTGAACCCCTTTTTGGTTCAGCAAGCTTATTTTATTTTATTTTATTTTATTTTTTAAGCAAGTTTAGATAGAAGGGCCTGATAGAAAGGGACATGATTCCCTTTGCTCTGGATTGTAGGATCTTAACCAACCAGAGTTTTATTGTTCTTTGTTGTTGTTGTTGTTGTTTTTGTTTGTTTTTGTTTTGTTTTGTTTTTACAATGCAGTGAAGTGCTAGGAATGATTTGTTAAAGAAGAGGCATGATATAGAAGGCTAAAACTGTTTTTGAGTTAGGGAGACCTGATTGAATTTGAATCCTGCATCAGATACTTGCTAGCTGTGTGACCCTGGACATGTTACTTAACTTCTCTCAGCTTCAGTTTCTTTACCTATAAAATGGGAATAATAATAGTACCTACTTCATAGCTTGGAATCAAATGACCGATCGCCACTTTTATTAGAGCACTTAATGGCTATAGACCTGCCTCTTCTTCTTATAGAAACCCAGATAAACAGGGCCACCTCACATATGCAATCTTTTCATTATTTACCTCTGCAATATTTCCTTATCTCCATCTCCTTTTCTCCATTCACACAACTATAGCCCTTTTGCAGACCTTCATCTCTTCTGCCTGAATTATGGCCTTAGAATTCTAATTGGTTTTCCTGCCTCAAATTTGTCCCCGCTCCATTCATCCACCACTTAGCTGCCAAAATGATCTTCTTAAAGTGTGGGTCCTTCCCTAGCTTTCCACTTTTTGTATATTAATTTTCTTTCACATACAATCTGATCCAGCTATCCTGGATTTTTACTCATACAAACAGACACACCCCTCTATGCTTTTCTGAACTGAACTTTCAAGGAAATTAGGAATTCTGAGAGGCAGAGATAAGAAAGAACATCCTAGGCATGGGGTTGGGGAGGTCTATGCAAAGGTACAGAGATGAGAAATGGGAGGGTTGAGGGCAAGGAACAGAAAGAAAGCCATTTTTCCTAGATTATAGGATCTAACAGAGAAACAAGCTTGATAAGGGAAGGTTGGAGCCAGGCTGTCAAATGCCAGGCAGAAGGAGTTTCTATTCATGTTGTTTTGTATTTACAGGTAATAGGAAGTCATTGGAGTTTTTGTGAGCAAGGTAATGACATGGTTAGACTTTTGTTTTAGAAAAATCACTTTTGGCAGCTGTGTGGAGGAGAAATTGGAAAGGGAAAACTTGAGGGAGGGAGACCAATTAAGGAGAAGCTGTAATAGTCCATGAGGGAACTGATGAAGGCCTAAACAAGCATGGAGGCCATGTGAGTAGAGAGAAGGGCATGGATGCAAGAGATATCCTGTAAATAAAACTGACATGGCACAGGAACTGATTGGATGTGTAAGGTGAGGAAGAGGAAGGAGTCAGGGATGACTAAGATCCATTACTTGCTTCACAGATAGGTACTCTAAACAAATAGAGAAATTCAAAAGATGAGTGAGTTTTAGTGGTAGTAGTGAGATAAGTTCAATTTTGGACAAGCTGAATTTGACATGCCAGTAGGGCATCCCAGTTTGAAATGTCCAGTAGGTGGTTGGTGATGAGAGCTAGGAACCAGATGAAAATAGAGATGAAAATTAAATTCCTAGGAGATGGGGAGGAGAAGGAAGAAGAAATAGGGATAAGAAGGGAAGGAGGGAGAAGGTGGGGAGAAAAAAGACTGAGAGAGAAAGAGACAGAGACAGAGAGAGAAAGAGCAGTGAGAGAGAGACAGAGAGAGAAGAAAAGAGAGAGAGAGAAAGAGAGAAGAAAAGAGAGATGGGGAGGAAGAGAGACAGGTAGAAATGAGGGTCATTCTCTAATTTTTTCCTTTTTATTTATTAATTTTCATTTACATACTCTCTGATCCAGATATCTTGGATTTTACACCCACACACCCACACCCACACCCACCCACACCCACCTCTGTGCTTTTCTGAATTGAAATTTTGAGGAAATTAGAAATTCTGAGAAGCAAAGATAAGAAAAGAGCACATCCTAGACATGTAGTTGGGGTGGTCTGTGTAAAAAAAGAGACAGAGAAAGAGAGACACAGAAAGAGACAGAGAGACAGAGACAGAAAAAGAGAGACTCAGACAGAGAGAGAAGAAAAAAGAGAGATGGGGAGAGAGAGACAGAGAGAAGTGTGGGTCCTTCCTTAGCTTTCCCCTTTTTGTTTATTAATTTTCATTTACATACTCTCTGATCCAGAGAAAGAGACAGAGACACAGAATGAGACAGAGAAAGACACACACACAGAGAAAGACAAATAGAGAAAGACAGAGACACAGAATGAGATAGAAAGAAACAGAGACAGAGAGACAGGAAGAGAAAGACAGAAAGAGACAAGGAGAGAGGAGACAGACAGACAGACAGGGATGAGAGACAAGCAGAGATAGATACAGATGCTGCTTAGGACAAAAGCCTTCATTAACTGCCCCCACAGTTAAGGGCCCTGACTTAGATAATAATCTAGCTAAGGAAATGGAGAAGGAGCTGTCAGACTCGGGGAGAGCTGAAAGAGCCCAGACCTGTGAGAGCCCAACAGAAGAGAATGGAGGGAGGAGGAGAGCGAGGGCTATAGCGTCTTATTCAGCAGAGATCAAGGAGGAGAAATGAGAGAATATTCGGGAATTCACCTATTTTGTCTGGGCTTCCAAGTCCTCATCTGTAAAAGAGGGGTGTGACCTAGATGACGTCAGCAACAGCAGCCACATGGCGCAGTGGATAGAGCACCAGCCCTGAAGTCAGAAAGACCTGAGTTCAAATTCAGTCTCAGATGCTTAACACTTCCTAGCTGCGTGACCCTGGGCAAGTCACTTAACCCCAACTGCCTCAGGACAAAAAGAAGTGACTCGGGGACTCTCACTGTAGGGACAAGCTAGTCCCACAAGCTGGGAGAAAGGTTTTTGCTCAGGGAGATCCCGTCCTCCTCAGATCACAAGCTGCCGGCAGCCTCCTACCCAGTCCTTAAGGTAACAACGGCCTTGACTTTAGGTGTCCATTGTATGGGACTGGAAGCTGACAGTGAGAGCAAAGTTCAGATCCTGCCAGGGAAATGGCTCTTTAAGCAAAGGAAAGTGGGGGCAGTCGGCAGGATGGACGTGTTTGAGTCAGGTACTAATGAAAGGGTTCCACAAAACCAGGCGATTTTAGAGCTGGAAAGGTGCCAGAGTCTGGTGGCTGAGCAGCAAAGGCTGTAAGGGAAGCAATCCCAGGTTCGGACCAGGGATGTCTGACCGCTCGCTCGCTGCAGGTGGAGAGGGGCAGGAACGGACTCTAAGCTGCATCACCAACCTTTTCTCTATCACTTTCCTAACTCTGCCCGGTCAGTTAAAGAACAAGCCCAGCCCTGGTTTGTTGGGCTTGCTCATTTCTGGGTGCAGATGCTCTCACCAGCGCACAAGAACACGGCCGGCTCGTGGCAGTCAAGACCAGTGGGTTGGAGGTTCCTAACAAATCACTGCGTTGCTGGGCTCCCGCTCACCTTCCCTTTCCCAGCTATGAAACAAGGGTAGTGGTTGTGGGTAAAAAGCAAATGTGTAAGGTTCTTCCCAGATGAGACTCTCTTAAGACAACTCTGCTTGCAGCCATGCTAGACCTCAGAAGGGAGCAGCTGTGACACATCTGGATGGGAGTTACTGTACCCCCAAACACAGAAGGCTGGGGAATACATCCAGTTGCAGGGAAGATGAGCTCGCTTACTCCAGTGCATTGTTGGGGTGGGGATAAGGGACAGATGGAGAGAGGAAACCAAGCAATGTAAGAGTGGGAAGCAGGATGGTGGGATGGGACAGGACCTGGGTGCAAGCCCTGCACCGCTTATAGCTTAACTTCTCTGGGTCTCAGCTTCCCTATCTAGAAAGGTTTGGACTAAATAGCCTTTTCAGCTTGAAATCTATGATGATCATAACTTAGCCACTTGTTTGGGAATGAAGGGCCAGTGAGGTCCTGGACCTTGGAAATTTATTTGATAGTATCTCCATCCCTTTCCCTTCCCTGAAGATTTCCAGAGACCTCTAAAGAGGTCATCACAGCCTTCTCTGGAGGGCAGGAAGGAAGGTTTATTCTCTCAGTATAATGTAAGCTCTTTGAGGCAAGGGCTTTTTTCATTTTTTTTTTTTTTGTCTTTGTATTTCCAGCAACTGAGAAACAGAGTGCTAAAGCAGGTCTGAGGGCAGGCCTCTAAGCTGGGGTTCAAATCTCACATACTGGCTGTGTGACCCTGGAAAAGTCACAAAATTATATTGTATAAATTTCAAAGATTCTGTGTTTCAGGAAAGGTGCCAATCTTTCTTAGTAGAGATAGATCCTCACTGGGAATTCCCTAAACCAATGAAATCATAAGTTTGATTTAAAAAAAATCTCTGGCACTTAGCACAGGGCCTGGCACACAGTGTTCACTTAGTAAATCTTGTGGAATTGGATTGAAATATCTAGGTTATTTCACTGATTTCACTTTGCAAGAGGGAAAATTTCCTTCCCTAAATCATGAAGCAGTCAGAATAGAACTATATATAATATATAAACTATATTCTTAAATGTGCTAATGTTTGTCCAGAAGAGACCATGAAATCCGGGAATTTCAGCATGAGCTCTCCATCCTAAATGGAGTGGCTGCTACTGCTGCCAGGAAATAGGGATGGGGGAGATGAAAGAAGCTGCTGTTTGGGACAACTGAGGAACAGAGGGGAAGTGAGGAGACCACACAGAAGGTGCTTCTCTCCTCCTCCTCCCCCTTTCTAAGACCTCTCTCTGTCCTTGGCTGGGGTATCAGGAAAAGGAAAGGGGAGTTTAGGGAAATTCTATAATCAGAATCCTTGGAAGTCACTGAGTCAGGAGTCAGGTGTAATTTCAATTTGGAGTTAAGAGCCTGGAAGAAAGTATCAGAAGAGGAGAGAAGAGAGACAGAGATTGAGAGAGACAAAGACAAAGAGAGAGAGAGATAGTGAGATAGAGACAGAGATAGAGAGAGACAGAGAAAGGGGAAGTAGATAGGAAGAGAGACAGAGACAACAAGATAGCAATAGGAAGATAGACACAGAGAGATAGAGAAAGGGAGAGACAGAGAGGAAGAAAGAGGCAAAGAGAGACAAACCAAAGTGAGATAAAGACAAAGACACAAAGAGATAGAGAGAATCAGAGAAAAGGAGAGGTGGAGAAAGAAAGAGACACAGAGAGAGATAGAGGCAGTAAAAGAGAGAAAGAGACAGAGACAAAAAGAGACAGAAGCCAGGGACACAGAGACCCACTGAAAGAGAGAAAGAAGGGAAAGATGAGGGGGTTCCTTCAACTAATTTCTATAAGTGTTCATGTGAAGTTAGGGAATTCAATGAGCCCATTCCTGTGTATGATGACTTTGCTATGGAGTTCATACATGAGGCAGTAAAGAGTCAGAGAAAGGACACTGGATCTGGAGCTAGGAGACTGAAGTTCTATTTCTGACTATGCTCCCTTCTAGCTGTGGGCACACTGCTTTGGGCCTCAGCTTCTTCATCTGTAAAATGGGAGTGATACCTTAAATACCTATCTCAAAGAGTTGCTATGAGGCTTAAATTAGAAAATATACCAACTTTAAAGAGTTATAGGGATGTCAGTTATTAATGATAATGATGTATTGTGATAATCATTAATATATCTAAAATTGGGGTGCCAATTGTTTTATAAACTGTAGAGTACCAAGAAAATAGGAACGTCGTTGTCATTATCCTTGATAATACTACAAGAACTTCATACAGCCTAACAGAGGAGCTTTGGTGCTAAGGATGACAGCCAGTAACCGGGTCTTTTCCAAGTTTTTGTTTAAATATTGACACAACAGTTTTCTTTCCAAATAAATCACATTTTCTCTTAGGGATTCCAATTTCCAAAGTATTAAAAGGACTTAAGACAAAAAAATTTTTTTCTGCTCAAGTCTGCTCAGGTACATGTGATATACACATACGTATCTATCACAGAAGAATATTATCATGGATTTACAATCAGAGCTCTTAGAGGCTATCTTGTCCAACTTCATTTTACAGATGAGGAAACTGAGGTCCAAGAAAGGTTAAGATTTGCCCATGGTTAGGTAGTAAGCAGAAGAGTCAAGATTTGAATTCAGGTCCCATGCATGAGCTTAAATTCAATCCTCCTTCTACTGCATTAGTGAGGTAAGTGTATGCATCTATATGTATGAGAACACAGACACACACAGACACACAGACACACAGACACACACACAGGATGGGGAGTCTGAATCAGAGACTTTATTAGTGTGAGGGAACTCCCAACATGGAAACTCCCTCCACCCTGGGAATCAAAGATCCCTCTGTAACTTGCAGTCTTAGAGACTAAGTGATTTCATGGTCTCCAAGGGTTGTTCCAGCCCTAAATCTATGACCCCGTGGGTTTCCACGAGTGTGTTTATTTGTGTATATTTGTGTATTCGTGTGTGCACATCTGAGTGTATACTTCTATAAAAAGGAGCCTGCCAGGCGTGACTGCCGATTTCCTTTCCTTATTTGTAAGCAGTTGGAGTCATTAACTATAATGTGGGGTGGGGGAGCTGCTAACATGGTGAGTGATTGTGAATAAAGATAGATATCCGCGCTCTAAGAAGCATGTGTTGGAGTCATAATCTTAACACCCCCTGTCTCAGCAAAACAGCAGAGACATTATACCGTAATGAACTGCTCATGTTTGATAACCAGCTAATTAGAGGAGACAATTACCCTAAACCCTGCTGACAGAACCCAGAGAACATGCCCTGGGGTGCCCCCCACAGCTGGCTTTCTTCCCCTCCGACTCCCAGAGTTGCTCTTTTTCCTGACTTTAATGGTCTGCCTTAATTTCTTCTTCAAAGGAGGTGCAGCTTCCTGGGTCAGCAAGGGGAGAGAAGGGGGCCACCCAGAAGAGATGCTCTCCTAACAGTTGGGTGTGCAGTGCTGGGAAAGCCCTCAGAGATCTCCTATCTGGCTCCTGACATCAGGCAAAATCTTCCCTCCAGTTTCTCAGACCGGGGATCATTCAGGTCTGCTTTGACACTTTCAGGACCAAGAAGTCTCTACCCCACAAGGCAGTTCATGCTCCCTACCACAGGGTACATCTGGTTTTGAAAAAGCTCTTTGTTATTGTAAGCCTCATTCTGCTCTCTGGAGTTCCACAGAATGTCTTAAGGTACTTTTGCTATTACAGGAAAGCTATTTCCTTTAGCCAGGTGGTGCAGTGGATAGACAGCTGAGCCTGGAGTCACAAGAACTGGGTTCAAATCTGATTTCAGACACTTATTCTTTGGGCAAGGCACCTAATGCTGTGTGCCTCAGTTTCCTCATCTGTAAAATGAGCTGGAGGAGGAAATGACAAACCACGTTGGTATCTATTCCAATAAAACCTAATAATAAATAATTTAATAAATGCATAGTGAGTAACTGTTTTGTAGTCACAGGGTGGAACTACTGAGCATTGTATCTGTGACTTCAAAAGTACAATGTCTTTCAAGAGAGCTACTCTTGGGGTCATGGAGGATAAATTTCAAAGTAATTTCAAAATTTCATTCAAAACAACATTTGACTGTCATAGTCACCCTATTGTGGAATCTGTGACAATTAACAGGAAAAAACTGGAAAAACTGACTGAAAAATAGAATGTCAGAGCTGAAAATGTATGTCCTTGGAGATCACAAGACCAAATATTTAGAGCTTGAGGAAAATAAGCTAGAAGCAGGTGAATAGCAAAATTTCTCTAGGAGAGAAAAGAATAGAGCACTAGTTCTGGGGTCACAGGACCTGTGTTCAAATCCTACTTCTGATGCTTAGTCTGAGTTCTTTGCTTGCTTTGGTATTTCTATTTCCCTTTTTGGTCAAGGAAGAAGGGCACCCAGGTGTCCCAATATATGGATTTTTATAGCCAGTCCAGCTTTGGTATAAGACATGATTTTCAAGAGGGACCTTTAGAACCCAGTTCTATGGTGACCGAGACAGACCTCCTATAGAAGTCTCCAAATTTGGACGTGAATTTAGCAAGAACATGGTATATAGAAAATCGATTAAGTTTGAGCTCACTCTCCACAGTGACCAAGATAAGACAGGGAAAAATGTGTCAGAAGTATTGGAATGTGGGGGAATTATTTGTACTTTTCTTCTTGTTACATCTCTGAAGTAAAATATCTATTTGTAAAATGTAATTGATAGGGGCAGCTAGGTGGTGCAGTGGATAGAGCATGGGCCCTGAAGTCTGGAGGACCTGAGTTCAAATGTGAACTCAGATACTTAACACTTCCTAACTGTGACCCTGGGCAAGTCACTTGACCCCAGTTGCCTTGCCTCAGCAAAAAAAAAAAAAAAAAAAAAAAATGTAATTGATAGGAGCAGACAGATGGCAGTGGATAGAGCATGGGCCCTGAGTTCAAATCCAGCTTCAGACACTTAACACTCACTAGCTGTATGATGTTGGACAAGTCATTTAACCAATTGCCATGCTAAAAAAAAAGAAATTGATGTTAGTTGATTAAATGGAACTGAGGAGTTTGCCCATGAAGACTTGAGGCATGGGTAACCCCAAACCTCCCAAGGTACTCTAGAACCCCAGGGGGGCCGTGTAGCCTGCCTGGCTCTGGGAGAGAAAGTAAGTTGGGAGAGAACTTAATACATTATGACTTGTGTATGACTTGGGCAAGACACTCAAAAGTCTTGGACCTCAATAATCTAGTCTGGGAAATAAGGGGGCTGGATTGGCTGAAGCCTATTCTGGGGTAGCTGGCTCCTGCTGTTGCTGTCTCTGGTTCACATTAGGACAATCTAATTTTGATTAATCAGAGTAATAGGGGTTCTGGGTCAATTTAAATTTTTTAAAATCTTAAGTCCCCTCTTTTATGTCAGTTTTGAAATAAACAAATGTCTTCCTACAGTGTCAGAGGCAACTTTTCTTCTTTAAGAGTTAGTAGTAGTAACCAGTTGAGTTGTTAATTCTACTACTAGTAGAATTCTAGTAGTAGTTCAGTAATTAATTCTAGTTAAGTAGTTTAGCCCAGCCTGGCAGCCTAATTGGTTTATTTCTAGGCCAAGTCCCTCTTCTGTCTCCTTAGGGCAGCTCCTACCTGAAGAAGCATGAGTAGGGGGTATATGGTGACAAGAAGCCCAGCCTTATAATCAGAGGGCTGGCTCTCAGCTCTGCCTGTTAATTAGCCTTGTGACCCTGGCTGAGCCACTTCCTTTCCCTCTCACCATTGTGGGCCTCTCCTGCAGGTGTTTCAATTTGCCCATGTTCTTCCACAACTGGGTTTCTAGAACTGCAAAACGGTGCAATCATCCTTGCAGAGCTTAGTGCAGGGGTCTGTAGTGAGGAAAGTATTTGTCAATTATAAAGTGCTTTAGACCTAGGGGTTGTGACCGAGGGTGCCCTCAGAGAGGGTAGGGAATACCTGGGCTCTGCTGCTCCTTGTGTCCAGGAGTTTGAGATGATCTTTCAAAAACTTTCTAATCTTTCAGTCCTGTCAGCTAAGTTCTGGCTAAAATCTGCAGGAAGCTTTTTCCAATCCCCCTTAGTACTAGTACTTTTCTTCTGCTGATCATCTTCACTTTTGTGTATAGCTCATTTATAGGTAGTTGTTTACATACTTTTTCTCCCATTAGATTGTGAGCTTCTTGAGGGCAAAGATTCCCCCCCCTTTTTTTTTTACATACCTAGTACTTAGCATAATTCCTGGCACATAGTACATAAGTGCTACATAAATTTGTGTTGACCTCTTGTCTAGCATAGAGCAGGTGTTTAATAAATGTTTGGTGTCTGGATCATAGGAAGTGTTTAATAATTGCATAGTGAGTAATTGTTTTGTTGTCACAGGGTGGAACTACTGAACACTGTATCTGTGACTTCAAAGTACAGTGTCTTTCAGGATAGCTACTCTTGCCTATCTACCTGTTCATGAGATAGGAAGGATTAATCTGTGGGGTACCAGAAGTGCAAAATTTATTTGATATTTGAGCTGAT
This sequence comes from Myrmecobius fasciatus, assembly GCA_023553655.1. Lineage (NCBI taxonomy): Eukaryota > Metazoa > Chordata > Mammalia > Dasyuromorphia > Myrmecobiidae > Myrmecobius > Myrmecobius fasciatus. The sequence continues at coordinate 42,427 of JAJPUD010012961.1, forward strand.
TTAGTAGTTTTACTCTTCCATACACAAAGCCTAAATTCAGATGGGAGCTTTTGACACTAGCTATGTATCCTGGGACAAATAATTTCTTTCTAAGCCTCAGATTTATCATCAGTAAAATACTGCTTTTACTACTTAAAGTCAGGAATCTTATGAGATTTTAATGATAATAAAGAAAGATATAAATAGTACTCGAAGTATATAAACACTTTACATATATTATCTTTGTTTTTTGGATTGACTAGAAAGGCTTTATCAAATTCTTTAAAATATTTATATTGGAAGTATATTGCAATGGACCTGGAGGTGAGGAAGAGAGAGAATTAACAAGCAAATGAAACAAGACACATAGCCTTGCTCTGCTGGGGAAAACTGGGGGCCTTTCTCAAGGTTTGGGAGGAATCGGGCAGTGAGACCACTGAAGTCAAGGGTTAAATGGCACTCTGCTTCTATGGCCAACTGAGGTCTATTGATTGGGATTTTTCAGCAAATACTTTGTATATATTTTATCTCATTTGCTTCTCACAACAACTCTATAAGGTAAGTGCTAATTATTCCCATTTTTCAGATAAGAATACTGAGGATCAGACAGATTATTGCTAGGAAAGCCTCTCATAAACCTTAAAATGCTATAGAAAAACAAGTTTTTTTTTTTTTTTTAATTACTGAATTTTCCATTGGTTTCTAAAACACACCCTGCTGCTACTACAAAAGGGAGAGGACAGAATGGTAAGATGGGGAGTGGATGTGACCCCAAGGGTGTGATCCTTGTCCAGGTGTGAAGGGCAGGCAAAAAGAGGGGGGTGTCTTAGAACAGGTGTCCTTGAGCAGCATCCAAGGACGGGGATCTCTTTAATCCAGTATCCACAGCACGAGCAAATCACCAGGCAACCGAGAGAAATACAAACAGGCAGGAAATGAGGAATTTAGATACAAGTGTGTCAGAGAGAGAATGAGCTTTCACTGTACAGGAGCTGAGAAGGAAAATGGGAAAAATGGGAAAAGGTCCCATTGAAAAAGATGGAGATACTTTCCCTGGTCCCCTTTGGCCAAGGCTAAATGACCATGCCCCTCAGGGTTAGTGGGGAAAAGCTCCCTCCCCAGGTCCTGTAGATGGTACCTAACAGATCTGCTCCTTGGGGTGATGGCACCCCAGCCGAAGGTCTATGGGTGGGAGAGATGGGGATTCCTTTTCCACATGTTCCCAGGTGAAATGCAAAGAAGGCTCTGGGAGAGGAGGAAGCAATCTTTGTTTTCTTTTTTTTTATTGCCAGGAGAAAAGAGACAAATATGCTTTAAGTGCACCTGTCACCCAACCTGGGACAGCCCACTTTGGGGCTGCAGAGGCAGGTTTGTCTCAGGAGGTAAAGGGGGCAGGGCAGAGGAAATGGAGGGGATTAACCATTTGTAGGCAGTAATACAACCAGCACCTGCAGATTGTATTCAGCTCTTCTTAGGGCCTCTGGAGGTGCTATATTCTGCCTAAAATGGCACTCTCAGTTCTGCCAACTAGCTGGCTGCGGGATGGCATTAGTTCTTGCTGCCTCCGGGGATGGCAGCCGGCCACCCCCTTGAACAGGAGGCTGAGAGATGATTTGAAACTAAACAAAACAAAACTGTCAAGCATTTTAAATGTGTGGGGGCTTAATAGTTTTCTTCTCATTCAAAAAAAATTTTAAGTGGGAAATACAAAAAGAAAATATTAAGCTCTTAATTGCTTGTCATCTCATTTCAGTCTCACAACCAAGAAAGGCAGTGGGTCCTGGTAGTTAGAGCCCTAGCCTAGGGAGTAGCTCTTCCTCTGACACATACTAGCTTTGTGACCTTGGGCAGGACACTGAGCCCCTCAGGGTCTCAGGCAACATTCCAAAACTACAGATTGCAGGGAAGATGCCAGATTTCTTTGTTTAAGGGAGTCCCTTATCTAGGGTTTCTTAAACATTTTTTACTCATGACTCCTTTTTGCCTGAGAGATTTTTATGCAACTCCGAGTACACAAGTATATAAAATAAGTATACAAAGCATATATTTACTGATAATAAATCCTAACTTCACAAAGCCACTTATTGAGCTTATTTAGTAGTTTTACTCTTCCATACACAAAACCTGAATTCAGATGGGAGCTTTTGACACTAGCTATGTATCCTGGGGCAAATAATTTCTTTCATTTATAACATAATATGGGTCATGAACCACAGTTTAAGAAGCTTTGCCCTATGCCAATGAAATCACAGGTTTAGCTCTAATATTATTCTTCAGCTCATAACAGAGAAGAAAGGATGGGGCTTTTTATTTATACTCTACAGATGAGTAAACTGAGGCTGAGAAAGGCAAAGTGATTTGCTTAATGTCACACAGTCAATCTGTGGCAGAAATTGATTAGAACTTAGGTCTCCTGTCTTCCAATGTTCTTTTACTACTAATCTATGTATTTGAGGGGGGTCAAGGGAAAGGATTTGATCTTGTATGGTAAGACCCCAAAATCTTAAGCTGAACATCTAAACCAACATGCTCCCATCTTCAGTCCATTAGATGAAAACCACTGGAGAGTCTGACTCCCAAGCACCTTCATGGGCTATACTGTGGATATGAAGGTGGAAAACCCTTTGGGAGTTCAGTCAGTCAGCAAGCATTTACTCACTACAAGTGTGGGGCACCTGCTAAGTGTTGGGGCTAAAAGGAAAGGCAAAAACCGCCCTTACTCTCAACAAGCTTACATCCCAATGGGTTAGACAAGTAAATAACTACAGAAAAGATCTGTCCAGGTCAGAGTTGTTAAAAAAAACAAACAAACAAACTGACATTATAGTTGCACTCTTTGGATGGAAACAAAATGTCCTCCAGAGAATCAAAGCCAACCTTCTTGAGTTTTGACTATGTATCAAACCCTAAGCTAAGTACTTAAAAATGAGAAAATGGGGTTCAGAGAGGTAATATAATTTATCCAAAGTCACACAAAAATAGTTACGTGTCTGGGACAGGATCTGACTCAAGTCTTCCTAATTCTAGAACCAGTATTCTTTCCTCTTAATTTTTACCTGGTTACCTCTCTTTAGTTATTTGGACAGATTAAGAGCCTCCCAGAGCTGGTTAACAGGAGTTGTGGGGAGGAGGTGTATGTATGTCTGGATTGCTTTTTTCCCCCTGAAACAAATGGGGCCTAGAGATCTCATGTGGTGATACTTCCCCAGGAGGCTCAGAGTCCTAAGATAGAAGCACACACTGCCCAGTGCAGCAGAGCATCTGAGAATGTGCATATATACACAAAGTGGGGATTTACTTTGCTGGAACAATTTTTGGTTTTTAAGTTAAAGAGAAACACTGAGTTGCTCATTATAGGGCTAGAAGTCTACTCTGCATGCTACAAAAGGGACTTCCTGGTGACAGACATAGAAACTTCATATGTTCAGGTGATTGAAATAAGTTCCTACCTTCCGAAAGGAAGCTTCTTGAGGGCAGGGATTATTTTTGTTTTGCCATAGTTGTCCATACATGCATATTGATTTGAATTAGCTTTTTTCAGGGTGTATTTCAAAATACAAGATGAGAATTGCTCCCTTTTCCTCCCTCTTCATATGGAGAAAGAACACTGGATCGTGAGAGCAATGACTTGCAATAGAAAGTGGTCCTGGACTAGAAGTTGAACAAACCAGGGGTCTAATTCTGACAGCTAGTGACTGACTACATGACCCTGAGCAAATCCCTTCTTCTCTGAGCCCCAAGTTCTCCTGGAGTCATAAACTTAAATTTTTTTTTTAGTTTTTTTTTGTCAATATAACAAATTTGCTCTGCAATAAAAATATATGAAAATGAATATTTAAAGATAATGAAAATAATATTTTATCTTATCAATTTAATTAAAAATATTATTCTGAGCTTCACCAGATTATCTAAAGTGGTCTAGGACACAAAAAAGGTTAAGAGCTCTTGGTCTGAGAGATTTGTAAGGTATGTTTTAGTTCCAAGGTACCCTGAATAATAAATGGCAGAATCTCATGGAAGGAGCCATATAGTGGTCCAGGTCTGCTGCACAAGGCTGATGGTTTCATTGCGTGTGTGTGTGTGTGTGTGTGTGTGTGTGTGTGTGTGTCCAACAGGAGAAATGTGAAGATGGGGACCAGGTCAGGACACAGGTAGAGAAGCCTCATAACTCTGATATACTGAGTCAATTAGAAACAGAGAAATAGAGTTATTTAAAGATTAAGCAAAAAAGTCAGAGTTAGCAAAGGTGATAAGCAGGATGTTTA